>VMDO01003591.1:90175-140022 GCA_007922755.1 Pedetes capensis
GTTTGCTTTTTGGTGTATGTGGTGGTGAAGTGATGGCTGCTTTTTTCTGCTAAGAGATGAATATTTAAGTAAAATATTCTGGATTTTTAAAAGGACACAAATTAAAATATCTGCTTTAAATGTAGTAGATGGGAAACTTCAAGAAATTTCTTCTTCAATTTTTTAAAGGGATATGTGGTATTTTTCCAATTTGGAATGGCGAAGGGTGGGAAACTTACCTCTAGTTAGGATAAGCATGGATGAAGCCCACTTAAGACTAATTAAGAGAGGTTCTGTTTGATGTAGCAGGAGGTTGACCTAGGGCATGATAGGGTGATGGATTGACTGGTAAAGAGCTTGAAGAAATGAAGAGGCCAGGAATGTGGGGTGCATTTTCTTTCAGAATGTGAAGAAGAGTTTTTGTTGTGGGAGTTTTTGTTGTTTGTGTTTGTTTTGTTTTTTCTCAGGGTTTGAGATTGGAGCCTGGACCTGAGTGTTCCTCCCAAAAGGGAGGCACAGAGGCACCACAGAGCTGTTTATCAACATCTCCTTTGGCTGCTTCACTGCCTTGCTCTCTCTGTCATTCTCTCATTGGGAGACCTTGAAGGTTGGAGTGCTGGTGTGAGCTGGTAGAAGTGAGATGGGTGTGTGGAGATGCCCTCCTGCTAGCTGCTAATGTCACCTTTCTGAAGAATCCTTTGAGTTTCTTGTGTGTTTGGCCTTTTCAAGACAGTAGAGTAGAAAAGATCTTTGCCAGGAAATGACAAAGGCACATGCAAGAGGGTGATGGGGAAGGTACAATAGAACACTTGTGCCATTGGCAGCCCCCCTAGGAGAATTGCTTCAACTTAGTTCAAATCAACAAGTGCTTGTTAAGGTGGAAGGGAAAGTAACTAAGCTCTACTGAGCATCCATTATGTGCCATATTTTAGCAGGTACTCTTAATATGATTCCCCACTGGATTCTCACCACAAAACTGAGGCTTAGAAAAGGTAAGTGATGTGTTTACAGGATGTGAATTTAGCCCTGTTTGACTCCACTGTTGCCATTCCACTGTTATATTGCCTCATTATCATTAACAATATTAATAATGAGTACTCTCTAGGGATTAGTCAGTGTGAGGGGCCTTTTGGACAATTCACACTTACAGCAAATTTGAGAGACAAAATGGGTACATGAAGCAGTTACAGGGCACTGTGGTGTGTGCCTGTAATCCCAGCTATTTGAGAGGCTGAGGCTGGAGGATGGTTAGTCAAAACCAGAGGCAGCCTGCGCAACTTAGGAAGACCCTGTCTCAAAATAAAAAATACAAAAAGGGCTGAGGGTGCAGCTCAGTGGAGCGCTTGCTTAGCATATGCAAAGCACTGGATTCAACCCCCTCAGTAACTGCAAAAAAAATTTTTTTTTAATCTAAAATTATTGGCTGACACTAGTGTTTCAGTAGTGTCTCTATAATTAGTGAGAGTTAGAATTACTGAAGAAAGCTTCATAAAAGATGAGTCTTGAAAAAAGGCCAGGAAGAAAGGGGAAAAATGAGAATGACATTGGTGTTTTGTTTTTCTGTGCAAGAATCTGACTCCTGTGTAACTCATCCTGGTCTGTCATCCTATTGAAGCTATTTATTTCATTCAGATTGCTAGTTAGATACCTACAGATAGGTAAAAAATTATTTGTATGGGTATGATGAGGCTGGTGCAGATCTGTGTTTAGTCAGAAATGCTTCGGTGTACAGAGATTTGAAACTCTCCTTGGATAGTGTTATTTTCTAGGAAGAGTGCCTGGCATAAACCAGAGAATTTGCCTTGTCCTGGAGACTAGACTTCTGCTGGAAGTAATAGGAACTGCTTTCCTGAGGGCTCCCGTTCTGCATTGTGATTTTCTCTGAATTAATAACATTGGTTTATTAAAACTCACAAGCCCAGTTTGAGTCCAGTGCTTGATGGTAGTTCTGTGCATTTGTTTTTTTGCTTAATAGCAATTCCCAGAAAGGCAGTTTTTGTCATCTTCTAACATAAGTCTAAATTTGTTAAAAACAACTCAATTAAATATTGGTGAGTGGTTTTATTGAAAGGTTTCTGTGAATTAAGGAGTAGGTACCTGCTTATGACAAGCACAGTAACTTACAATGGTACTTTTTCCTGTAAAGGCTGATTTTAGTAAATATGTTTTAGTTTAAGCTACTTAAATACTATTCAGTAAGCAAGTGTCATATATGCCCAATATCATTTTCCTGGTGTTTTTTTTAGGAAGAGAGAGTGTAGTCTTCTAGTAAAACCTAAGAATATTAGTCCCATCTGAATTATATACAATGATAAAATAATATTTTAATAAGACTTTAAATAGAGATTTAAAGGAAAGACTCAAAATAGGCATCCTCTCAGAGCATCCTTAATACACAGCAGATTCCTTTGAATTTCTGTCAGTGTAATTGTAGGCAATGTAATTTGGAGACCTTACTACTAGACCTTATTACTGACCTTACTACTTCAAGATTAATGGGAAAATTGGAAGATGTTTCTCTTTATTTTGCTTGAAATATTTGCATTGGTGGCCTGAGATCTTTTGATTAATTGTACATTAAAGGAACATTGAAAAATGTATATGTTGTTATTAGGTACCATCTAATTGGGTCCAATTCATAGTGACTTTTTGTACAACAGAATGAAACACTTGCCCACCCTTTGACATGCTAGCCACTATGTCAGTACTTCTGTGCTCTTTATTAGGTTTTCAATGACTGATTTTTTTGGGATTGTTTCAAGAGTAGGCTGCCATGTCCTTCTCTAGTTTTTTTTCGTGGTGCTGGGGATCTAAGGCCCTCAGAGTGCATACAGCAAGCATTCTACCCACTAAGCTAAACCCCAGCCCAATGGATATATGCCACTAAAAAATGAAATCAAGCTCATTATATACCTCACTAATTATTATTTTAGGTGCAGTTAAAGTTGTACTTTAGTGATCTTTATGCTTAGACAAGGAGCAGGTAATCATTTGTGTGTATTATTGTTTCTTGTGTTAACTTCTCATTGGTGAAGAGGTAAGTTTTCTCTCAGGTTCTCCCTTGCCTCTGTTCCAGTGATTCTGATTCCAGTGACCAAGTGAGCTTTTCATACTGGCACATTTCAGTGTTTTATTTGAAAATAAGTACAGCACAGGCATTCTTGATTTTCAAGAAGCAATAGATGTTTATTGAGTACCTTCTCTTTGTAAGGCACATTTGCTAAGATAAATGAGAAATAGTATCTGCCTTCTAAGGGCTTAGTATTTAGCTGGATAGATAAGATATATGCATTTTTAAAGTGAAGTTCACTAAAATTTACCCCTTGTGTTTAAAGTATGATTCTTGGACCAACAGCACTGATATCAATCAGGAGCTTTTTAGGCTACAGAATCTCAGGTCTCACCTCTCACCTACTGAAATGGAATTTACATTTGAACAAGATCCCCACGAGAATCATAATCACATTAAATTGAGACACACTGAATTGAAGGATATGTGATTAGTACTAAAGGCATAGCAACACCATCAACTAGTGTCATTTCTTGAGCAATTATATGCCAGATGTTATATTAAACTCTTTACAAATCTCATTTACAATAGTAGTGTAGTAATATAAAGGTTTAAAAGAATGAGAGATAGATGTGGGCTAGAATGAGAATGGAATACTTCATGGAAGAAGTAAGATTTGAACTGAGCCTTGAATTTGGGTCAAAAGAAATAGTTTTGGTTAAGTACAGACAGTAGAAAATATAAAGAAAATACAGTGGCAGAAAAGGAGACAACAAAGAGACAAGATTGATGCATTATATAGGCAGCACCTGGTTTCACTCTTTTCCATTCTTTTCTGGCAGCCTTTGGGCATTTTATTAAGAATAGGGGAATTCAAAGTATAGTAGTCTGTTTGGACCAGGGCTTATTTGGAAAATAATTGGAACTTGGGGCAAAGCTCAAGTGAGGTTTGGCGCTTCTCTCTGCTAAATATGTTATCTGTATTTCTGATTCCTAATTAACACAAACATACTGATTCTATAGAATTTCCTTGTTCTTAGTAGCAGTAGCCTATACTTGAGAATTCTATGATATCTGTATGGTCTTCTAGTCTACCTTATAAATGTGTAAATTTTGGTTTGAGGAAGGAGAAGTGACTTGTTCAAGGTTATTCAGCTTGTTGATGGAATAACCAGAACTAGAATCTAGAATTTTACTCTACCAAGCTTTTTTTTTCACTGTACCATGTTATTCCTCCATTTTTACTGCATATCTTGTTAACTTTTATCTTTTTCTATTCCTGACTCTCTCAAGGATTGGAGAAGACTTGTGATCTTATCATTATAGCACTTAAACTTGAAGAAACCCAAATAATTACTTAACTCAGAGAAATGGAATGATTTGCCCAAGGTCAAATAAGAAGTTAGCAAGAAAATGGGGAGTAGAACTCACATTTTATGAACCCAAGTTTCCCTTTTTCTTAAGTCACTGTGAGGAAATCTTCAAATTTAGTCATTTTTCTCCTGAAAAATAGCATTTCTATCTGTTTCTTTTGAAGACTCATTGTGGCTAGATGCCCTGGCACATGCCTGTAATCTCAGCAACTCAGGAGGCAGAGAAGTGGAGACAGGAGGATTGCAAGTTCAAGACCAGAGGCAAACTGTGTAATTTAGTGAGACCCTGTTTCAAAATAAAAAGTAAAAAATGGGCTGGGGGTGCACCCCAGTGGCAGAGCACTTGCAAAGTATGTGAGAGGCCCTCAAGTATAGCAATAAACAAACAAACAAATAGAAATAAATAAATAAAGACTCATTGTGGAGTTGTTAATTAAGTGCTTAAAAAGAACCATTTGCTATAGCCACAGTGGAAATAACGCTATTTCTTATTTGGGTTATTGTTGCTTCAGCATAGGTCATTATTAAAATGATTGAAAGATACTTTTGAAGACCTGGTCATAAAAATCCAATAATCTGCTGCATGTGGTAGTGCACACTTGTGATCCCAGCACTTGGGACAATGAACAGGAGGATTGATGCAAATTTGAGGTAGTCTGGACTACATAAGTAAGTCCCAGGCCAGCCTAAGCTACAAAATGAGACCTTGTCTAGAAATTAAATCAATAAATCAAATAAGGTTAGTAGGATCTGTGCTACAATGATGACCTTCCTTTCAGGAATCCATTTTTACCTATGTGTCACTATTTAAGATTACTTGCTATCTTTATGTACTCAATTTCAGATCTATAGTAATGTTAGCCCTTTTATCTTGCCAAGCAGAAAGGATTGGAGGCTTAAGTAGGAAGTTTACCAGAGTTGCATACCTTCCTCTCAAATTTACAAAACAATTTTAACTGAGATATAGGTCAATGCATTTCAGCAACTAACACAAATCAAGTCCTGGGGATAAGGAATGAGTTAAGCACAAACCTGGGGCTGGGATTTAGCTCAGTTGGGAGAGTGCTGCGCTGCAGTCTCTGAGGTCCTGAGTTCAATTCCCAGCACCACAAAAATGGGAGAAGGACCTGGCAATCCACTCCCAAGGCAATCCCGAAAATGTCAGCCATTGAAAACCCTATAAGGGTCGCTATGAGTTGGATACCAACTCGACGGCACCTAACAACAACAACAACAAGCACAAACCTATGTATTGGTACCTTCCAATCCATGGGAGAGGACTGGCATTTAAGCAGGTTTGTAATAGACTATAGTAATTTGTATGGGAACACAGAGGTTATTCTGGGGAGTGAAGATATTACTGTTAGAAATGGTGCATAAATATGTGCCACCATGTATTCTTAGGTATGCTACTTTGCATCTTTGGTATTTGATTCTCTAAAATCTGTCAAGTGAGAAGATTGAAACTGATATTCTCTAAAGGCCTTTCTAGCCCTCTATTAATAATTTCTATTGTACCATTTTTATGTCATGTTCTTTCAGAAACTTTACCTTTATAATTTTTTTCTAGATGGCAATGTCTTTAAATCTTTGAAAGAAAAAGTATATGTCAATAAATGACTAAACCAAAATGAATGAAAAAGTGTTCTTTTAATACTTTTCATTTGGTACCTCCTTCTTACAGTGTTGCTACCATCCTATCATCTGCTGTGTGTGTTTCCTCATTAAGAATGGGAATTGGGGATTTTTAGCTGAATCCCTCTCTGCCTGATCTATTTAAGACCTTTGGCATACATATGTTGAATAGTTGAACAGCATTTATTTGATTCCTGACATGTGTGCTATGCTTTACAGTTTATACAACATATCCCTAACTTGTGCCTCATTTTATCTTCATAATGATCCTGAGCAGTGGGTAAAGTATCCATTTTATATGTGAACAGACTCAGAAAAGTAGTTATTTATCCAGTATTAGCTAAATATTAAGCTGAAGTGACCAGATCTAAACATAGATGACTTATAAAAATGCCACATTTTTTAGCAGAATTTTTTCATATAAAAAGATCATTTCTCTTATAAAAGTATTTGTCACGTGATTAGTTTAAATAGTAAGGATTTACATAAGCATGATATACATAGGGCTTTTAAGATTGTGTCGGCCACATGGAGTGAAGACATGGTTAAACACAGTGGCCTCAGGTTGGATGATTGTATCATGGTGTGTGTGTGTGTGTGTGTGTGTGTGTGTATGTGTATGGCACTCCCACTCTGTGTGTGCATGTTGAAATATTGTGAGTGGGATCTTCTGTAAGTTCACTGGCTGGCATTGTCATCCTTTGTTTTAGCTTCCCTTATAGATGCAGTTGGAGAACAGAAGGCTATATTATCTCCTTTCAGCAGGGGTCCCCAACCTCTGGGCTACAGACCAGTACCCAAGGAAGCTTCATCTTGTAGTTATAACAGCTTCTCATTGCTCACATTATCCGCTGAGATCTGTCTTCTGTCAGATCAGCATCACCATCCCTACTCCCCCCACCCCTTTTTCATAGAAAAATTATCTTCCATGAAATCAGTCCCTGGTGCCAAAATGGTTGAGGAATGCTGCGTTAGAGGACAGAATGATCTAGAAGGCTTTCCCATTGTGCAGATACTCTTCCAGTATACCAGAAAGAGGTAGTATAGAATAGGGGCAGTAATAAAGTGAATAAAGAGAACAAATAACACAGGTGTCTACATGCTAAGGATGTCCATGCAGTATGACTAAGAATTGGAGGAAGTATGCTGGTTTTGGTGTTTGTTTCTTGACAACAGGCGTTTGTGGTATTTTAAAGAAGATTTTTTCTTTTTCTTTTCTTTTTTTCCCCCCTTTAGTGGTAAATGTTGGTGGGGTACAGAGTAATACAGCATGGGCTTTTACCATTATGCAGCTACTACTTGACTTTTAGTTATACTTTTATCAACTTATAAGGTTTATGGGACCTTTGGACTAATACATAGTAAAATTCATATGCATATTTGGGTTATGTGCCCCTATTTTTCCCACATACTCATAAATTACATTATTTACATTGAAATTATCCTCTCTCCCTTTATTCCTCTGCATTGTTTCTCCTTCCCCATCCCACAATCTTCACTTCCCTTTGCTAGTTCCCTCCCTCCTCCTTTTTACTCTTTATATTATCTTCACTAAGCTTAACTGTGCATTTTTATATATCAATTTATGTATAGGATTTTCCATTTTACAAAAAGTTGTAAAGTAGATTAAGATTCTTTTGAGTTTTCCTACCCCTTCTTCTTTTCAACAGCATGAAACAATGTGAAGATCTAGGATTGAATTTTGGCTCCACCATTAACAATATGACTTTATCAGAATTACATAATCTGTTCCGTCTTGTCTTTTCCCCATTTGACAAGTTTTTACTAGGAGCCTGCTATATGCCAGACACTGTTCTAGGTTCTGCAGTAAGACAAAAATTAGTTTCCTTGCCTGTAAAATGGAGGTAACTATGTATATTTCAGAATACCACCATGAGAATTAAATAAACAAGGCCCCAAAAAAGCACTTTATAAAAGGTGAAGAGCCATATTAGTTATTATTGCTTGCTTCCTTATTGCCAGATGCAAATTAAGATTATTTTTGTTGAATTCTCCAAATTTTGCTGTGCAGGTGATTGTGCATTTTGCATACTTCAGGGATAGAGTCTTTCTTTTTCACTTTTGTTATACTTTGGCTTACCCTCTCCCTACACTTACTTTGGGCTGGGATTTAGCTCAGTTAGTAGAGTGCTGTCTATAGTCTCTGAGGTCCTGGGTTTGATTCCCACTCAGGGTTTGATTCCCAGCAATGGGAGAAGGACGTGACAATCCACTCCCAATGCAATCCCAAAACAATCAGCCACTGAAAACCCTATGAGGGTCACTATGAGTTGGACCCAACTCGACAGCACCTAACAACAGCACTTAGTTTGAAGATTCTCTGATACCACTGCACAGTCACCCTTGTTTGGAATGCTATTGTTTTGCTTCTTGCTTCATTTCCTTCACTCTCTTCATTCATCTTCCTCATCCCATTCTCATAGCAAGAGGGTGCTGCCTGTTTTAAAAAGACTCATCCCTTTGCTGCAAATTTCATTCCTTATTTTTCCGTCTGTTGATAGTTTCATTTTCTGCTGGTTGCTCCTAATACTGATTGTTCCATCCTGTACATAAAGAAATGAGTTCAAAGTGCTCCTTGCTTTCTTAAACACTCTTCCAAACATAAAAGAGTATGTCACTTGTGTTTCTACTTCCTTATCTTGTATTTTCACTTCTCCACTGACATTGGGCTTATACTTTCTTTGTAATATTGAAATTGCTCTTGCTTGAGAACCTAGCTGCTAAATCTCAAGGAAGATGTCAATCTGTACTTTCACTGATATGTTTTGACACTGTTTATCTTCTTTCTGGAAGTCCCTTGGCTTTTGAACACTGCATTCTTTGTTCTCTTCATACATATCTTATTGAAGTTCCTTCAGTTGCTTCATTAAATGTATATGTTCCTTGGGGAGACATTTTCTTTTTTCATTGTATGTACTTTCCTGGTTCCATCTTTTCTCAAGATATCACTTACCACTGTTTTAGAACTTTCAGTGAAATATGGTAGATTAGAGGCAGCCTCTGTGTGAGGTGGTAAAACAAAGGAGTCAGAATAGGTGGGAACTGACTATTCCAAAGACAAGGTCTGAAAAAAAAAAAAAAAAAAAGAAGAAGCCACAGAAGAGATTGTTGGGTGCTTCCAGGGTACAGAACAAACTGGAGCATCAAGAGGGAGTGAGTAGGACACATCTCCAGCTGTGGCTCTCCAGGGGAACTGGAGCCCTCACCCAAAGAGGTAAGCTGGACAGCCCTGGTCCTCAGACTGGCATCAGTCCTTAAAGCCCTTGGACTCTTTGGAGGATTTGGTAAAGTGGTGGCTCTTCTTGACTGAGGTGGGGGGAACAGGTCAACATTGGAGAAGAGATCCATTTTCCTCACACTCCATGTCACACAGGGCCAAGAACCAGTGCCATTTTGAAAGGGATCCTGTTATGTGAGATTGAAGCAGTAATAAAGAGTCTCCCAACAAATAAAATCCCAGGACTAGATGGATTAACTGCTGAATTCTATAAGACCTTTAAGAAGAATTAACGCCAATGCTCTTCAAACTATTTTATAAACTAGACATAGAAGGAATACTACCAGACTCATACTATGAAGCCAGTATTACCCTGATACCAAAACCAGGTAAGGATACAACAAAAAAGGGAAACTACTAATTTCCCTGATGAACATAGGTACAAAACTCCTAAATAAAATAGTTGCAAATCAACTTCAGCAATACATTAAAAAGATCATACACTATGATCAAATCAGTTTCATTCTAGGGATACAAGGGTGGCCCAACGTACCCAAGACAAGAATGTAACATAGCACATAAATAGACTCAGAGACAGAAATCAAATGATTGTATCAACAGATGCAGAAAAGGCCTTTGACAAAGTTCAATATCCTTTCATGATAACAGCCTTGGAGAAACTAGGAACTGAAGGAACATACCTCAATATAATAAAGGCAATATATGAAAATCCTACAGCCAACATTATACTTAATGGAGAAAGACTGAAAACATTTCCTCTAAATCAGAAATAAGACAAAGGTATCCACTGTCCCTACTGCTATTCAGTATAGTAATTGAACTATTATCCACACCAATAAAGCAAGAGAAAGATAGAGAAGGGATCCAAATACGAAAGGAAGAAGTCAAACTATCCCTATTTGCAGATAATATGATCTTATACTTAAAAGACCCTAGAGATTCCACAAGAAAACTCTTGGACCTGATAAACACCTCAGCAAGGTAGCAGGAAACAAAATCAACAGACAAAAATCGGTAATTTTCCTATATACCAGTAATGTGCAAATGAAAAGAGAAATCAGGAAAACAGTCATAATAGCTTAAAAAAATACCAAGGAATAAACCTAATCAAGGAGATGAAAGACCTCTACAATAAAAACCTTAAAACAATGAAGAAAAAAATTGAAGAAGACACCAGAAAGTGGAAAGATCTTCCATGCTCACAGATCAGAAGAATTAATATTGTACAAATGGCTATATTACTGAAAGCAGTCTACAGACTCAGTGCAATCCCTATCAAGATTACAACAACATTCTTCACAGAAATAGAGAAAACAATCCTAAAATTCATGTGGAAGCACAAAAAAAGTATAAAAAATCAACCAGCTTTCTTTAATTCATATGGAAGCACAAAAGACCCTAAATCGCTAAAGCAATCCTGACCAGAAAGAACAATGCAGGAGGCATCACAATACATGATTTCAGATTATACTACAGAACCATAATAACAAAAATTGCATGGTACTGGCAAAAAAACAAAAACAAAAACAAACAAAAAAAAAAAACAAGTAGAACAATGGGACAGAATAGAGAATCTAGAAATAAACCCATACAGGTATAACCACCTGATATTTGACAAAGGTGCCAAAAATATAAATTGGAGAAAAGACAGCCTCTTCAACAAATATTGCTGGAAGAACTGGATCTCCTCATGTAGGAGACTTAAACTAGATCCCTCTCTCTCACCTTTTTCAAAAATCAGTGCAAAATGGATCAAAGACCTTAATGTAAGACCTGAAACTTTGAAACTCCTAGCAGAAAACATAGGGAAAACACTTCAAGACATAGGTATAGTCAAAGACTTTCTGAATAGGACCCCCAAAGCACAGGAAACAATAGCAAGAATTGACAAGAGAAACACATGAAATTAAAAAGCTTTTTGCACAGGAAAGGACACAATTATCAGAGTGAAGGGACAGCCTACAGAATGGGAGAAAAATCTTTGCCAACTATACATCAGGGGATTAATATCTAGAATATATAAAGAGCTCAAGAAATTTAACACCAAAAAAGCCGAGTATCCCATCAAAAATGAACAAATTATCTGAACAGAGAGATTTCAAAAGAAGAAAGACAAATGGCCAACAATCATATGAAAAAATGTTCAGCATCCTTAGCCATCAGGGAAATGTAAATAAAAAATACATTGAGATACAATTGCACCCCAGTCAGAATGCCTAGCATCAACAAAGTAAACAACAGTGCCGGTGAGGATACAGGGAGAAAGGAACCCAGTACAAGGCTAGTAGGAATGTAGGTTGCTGTAGCCACTGTGGAAATCAGTATGGGGTTCCTCAAGAATCTAAGAATAGAAGGGGAGGGAGTAGAGCAAAGGGGCCTGGGTCAGAGGGAGAGGGTTCATGAGAGGATAATGGAGGAGGTGGACATGAGCAACGTATAGTGATATGCATGGAAATGTCATAATGAAATCCACTAAGTTGTACACTAAAAAATTACTAATAAAAGATTATTGGGAGAAAAGAAAAGATGTCATTTACCATACCTTTACCTTTGGCCCAGAAAGTTGTCCTGATGTTCAGACATATGTTCAGTTGCCTGCTGGACATTTCCATCTGGGTTGTTGAATGTAATTTAAGGTCATTTGATTACTTAATTTTCCTTCCTATCTCAGATCTTCTCATATTCTATCTCAGCTGGGGACACCCAATCGTCTTTCCTTTCAAGGTCTCATTAACTTTCACCTAGAATTTCTGCAAGGCTCTTCATGATTTCTACTTAATAGCTTGAATGAACTATTTAAATGCAAATTTGACCTTTTTACTTCTTTGCTTAAAGCTTTCCAGTGGCTTCTCAGGTTCTATAGGTAAAGTTCTTGGCCCTCCTGTGATTTGACCCCTGCTTTCTTCCCTAGCCTCTTTCTAACCATTTCTATAACCGAACTTCGTTTTCTAGGAATCCTGAACTGTTTGCAGTTCTGTGCACTTGTGACAGTCTTCTTCCTTGCTTCTGCTAATGTTGCCTCCTGCTGCTGTAATTGTCTTTGCTTTTCTTTCCTTCCTTCTTTAATTTTACTTTTGGTGGTGCTGGGGGCTATACCCATGGCCTCACTGATAACTTTGCAAGCTCTCTACCCCTGGACTCTACCCCCAGCCTCCTTATTTATTTTATTTTATTTTATTTTTGGTGGTACTGGAGTTTGAATCCAGGACCTTGTGCTTGCATGCTTTGCAAGTGCTGTACCATTGAGCTGTACCCCCAGCCATTTTTTTTTTTTTACTTTTTGAGAGAGGGTCTCACTAAATTACCCAGACTGTCTCTGGTCTTGAACTTGTGATCCTCCTACCTCTGCCTCCTGAATTGCTGGGATTATAGGTGTGTGCCACCACGCCCAGCTAAAAAATTTTTTTTATCTTGAGACAAGGTCTCACTCAGTTACACAGGCTGCCTCTGGCCTCGAACCTACAATCCTCAGCCTTACCCTCCCAAGTCTCTGGGATTACAGTTGTAAGCCACCCTGCTTAGTGTATCCTTTCTTTTCTTGACTAAACTTATATTTATCTTTTGAGATAGAGATGAATATTTCCTTTTCCAGAAATCCTTCTCCAACTATCTGTATTGTATGGGGGGGCACCTGTGTCCTCTCTGTACCTTTTAATCCTGTGGCTATCTTTATCACTGGACTCAACACAATGATTTGTTTGTGTCTGATACCACCACTATATAGTGAGTTATTTTGGGGAGAGGCTTAATGTTTTATTCATCTTTACATCCTTATCATCCAGCAAAATGACACGTCGTATGAGGTCAATAAATCTCTGCCCTATCTAGTTGAGCTGAAAGAGATTTAGAAAAAAGATAGAAGGGAATAATGAAAAGAAAAAGGTATTTTAGGATTAGAAGTGTATGTTGTTATGTTGGAAATAATCCTTATTCTCTTAAAATATAAGCCGTAGGATACTTTCACTCCTATTATGTTCTGTGAAAGATATAATTACTAATTTTCAAATACTAGAAATCATATATCTTGAGAGATTTAGCTCTGAATGAGAGAGCCATAGCAGCCCCCAATACTGGAATGCATTGTCTGGGCCACAGCAGCTCTGAACAGAGCAAAAACAAATGGAATAAAATCTAGGACAGAATTTCTTTTACATGGCCTGTGTTGACACTTAGTTTTCAAGGAACCATTTTTTTCTGAAGATAATCCTGCCTTCTTGCCATATTCAGAGAACTTTTCCCTTAGTGTGAAACTCCAATCTTGGGTCACCTAAGGTGCTTATTTCTTCTTCTTTAGAGACTCAGTTCCTTTGAGTTATTGCTTTGTTTATATCTTTATCAAAGCTTTGTGTGTCTTCTTCTGCACATCTTTATTTTTGGGTCTTCCTGTTTACTCAAATACAAAGTGGGAGTGTGGGAATGGTTTAATTTGCTATCAGTGAGGACTCTTCAAAAGTATTACAAAGAATATATTTGTTTTCTTCAAAAGAAAACAACTTTAATTGTTATAAATAGTATAATGATAGAATAGAATTTTGGAGATCTAAAACAGCATTGTGGTCCACAGATGTTGAAAGTACATAGCAAACCATGATCTGACTCCACTTATCTTTTCACTCTTCTTTTTCTTTGATTCCTCAGTCATTTAAATATAGCCATGACAGACTACTTGAGTGAATTAAATCTGCTATGGCTCTATATCTTTATTTAATACTATTACTACTACCTGAAAAGCTTTTCTTCCTCTGTGTCTTTGCTGGCTGGTTCTGGATATTCAACTCTTAAACTAGTCAGTTGTTCCTTGTATCCTTTGACTTTATCCCCCGATTTAACTCCTCTCCCCCAATAACTATTTTATTCTCTATTTCTGCATATTTGACATTAAAAAAAAATACAAAGTAGAAAATACGTAGGATGAGCAAGCCAAAAAATATGATGTACAACAAGAGCACCATAGTTACTAATGTAGTATATTTAGGACTTTTGCTAAATGAGTATATTATAACTGCTCTTGCCACAATGGGGGAAGATGAGCAATTATGTGAGATGACAGATATGTTAAGTTTTTCCATTATCATAACCATTTTACTACATAGGTATCACATAACATGTTGCATATTTTAAATATACAGAATAATGTTTGAAACTATATATACAATAATAAAAATTCAAGTGTTGATTCATTTAAAGTCAGGACTGGAAGTAATCCTTCCCTAAATTTTTTCAATTTATGTTAGAAACCATAATGTGCTTGGTTATCTCTCATAGTAATGAACTCATAATATTATAATGAAGTTCTGTTTGTCTTCTCCACCTCCCCACCTTCAACAATGCTGAGATTCCCTTGAGGGCAACGACTATAACTTTTATTCCACCATTGGTAGGACAAAGAAGGTTTTCAGTAATTATTTCTTGAACCAATCAATCACTCATTAAAATATGAAAATATCAATCAATAGCAAAAGCACTCTTTAGTTCTCTATAAATATGAACAAATGACAGCTATGTTAACCAAAGTGACTAGTCATTGACAGGTGGTATATATATAAATCTTTTTATAAACTGTAAAGTTGTCTAAAATAATTAATTACTAGATTGTTGTTGTTGGGTGCCATTGAGTTGGATCTGACTCATAGCAACCCTATGTACAAGGGAATGAAATACTACCCAACACTGTGCCATGCATACAGTCTTTTTATGTTTGAGCCCTGTGTTGTAGTCACAATGTTTTTTCTTACTTTGAGTGGTGCCACATCAGCAAATGGATGTTCCAGGGGCTTTATTCCATTCCCGTCGTTAAGGTTGACTCTAGCTTAAGGAGACAACTCTTCCCCAGTTGTTTCTTGAATGCCTTCCAGCCTGGGGGATCATTTTCTGGCGCTATATTTTTCTGCTATTCACAGGATTTTTAATGGCTAATTGTCTCGGAAGTAGGCTGCCAAATTCTTCTCCTTAGTTTATCTTAAACTTAGTTTACTTAGTCTGGAAGCTCAGCTAAAACCTGTCCACCATGGGTGGCCCTGCTGGTATCTGAAATATCAGTGGCATAGCTTTCAGCATCATAGCAACATGCAAACCCCCACAACACAAGCTGACAGACATGGAAGATTACTAAGTTAGGATTTCCTATACCTTCATTTACATGAGGCTAATGCTGTACCTGCTCTCTATCTCTCTAATTCACCACACTGATGTGTTTAACCGTGTTTGTTTGTGCCTACTGGCAAACAGCTGTCATGTTCTTGGCTTCTTTCTCAACTTAGACACTGAGATCTCTTTGATTACTTGAGCCTCTATAAGTTTTAAGGTCTCTCTTCTTGTCTGGACCATTCTTCCATTCTGGTCCTCCCAAGCACAACTATAATTCCTTTTCCAGGACATAAACCTGTTATCCGTTAAAGAGCCCAACAAGTTCATAAAAATAACTTCAGCCTGATTTCGTCCTGTACAAAGAGGCTTGGGCTTTGTGGAAGGAAATTGAGGTCTTCTTTCTCTATCATGGTCTTGAATCCTCAGAGGACCCTGATATTAATAACACTGCCAAGAATTGCTTCTCTTTAATACTTTTTGATTCCATTGCTACAGAGTGAGTCCTTTATCTTGTAGACCTTGTGATGTGACTCTAGGGATACTTGCAAATATATTGCACTCTTCAGTCCCCAGCTTCTCCTAATGAATAGCTGTTGATGAGAGTTTAAGTTTTAGAGTTCTGTGTTCACCACCATTTTTAACTGTTGGAACAAAAGGTGCTAATGAAAGACTGACGAACTAATCATTCAGCACATACTCCTAACTCCAGTGTGTTAGTTGCTATGAAAGCTATGAAACTAGTGAAATACTTAGAATCAGATAATTATAGAATAGATGCTTTCAGTTTTGAAAACTTATGCAGAGTCTCAAGGAAGACAAAATTAGATGGTGTAGTGGAAAAAGCATTGCAAGCAACACATAGATTCAAGTCTCTGCCAACTAACTTTTGGGTCACCATAGGTAATTTAATTCATGAAGCCTCACTTTCTGTTCCAAAAATTAAGGATATGGGCCAAATCTTCTGTCTTTAATTGTTGTTGTTAGGTGCCGTCGAGTCGGTATCCGACTCATAGCAACCCTCATAGGGTTTTCAATGGCTGACAATTTCGGGATTGCCTTGGGAGTGGATTGCCAGGTCCTTCTCCCATTTTTGCGGTGCTGGGAATTGAACTTGGGATCTCAGAGACTGCAGCGCTGCGCCCTACCAGCTGAGCTAAATCCCAGCCCTCTGTCTTTAAAGGCCCCTATAAATTGAATGATTTCTAGAAATTGAGTGATTTCTAAATATTGGATTGTTTTACAGTCTAAATAGTTGTTCAGAGAAAGAAGGTGGCACTATTAGAGAAATCAGAACTGGAGAAATCAGAAAATATTTCATAGAAGGGGTAGATCTGATTTGGGCATTGAAGAATGCATGGAATTTAATGATGAAGATGAGAGGCAGTTTAGTTAACAGGAAGAGAAAGAGAAAAAGCATAACAGTAAAGAGTAAAAAATATATAGTGCAGGTTTAATCTAGTTGGCATCAAGGAAAAAGAGGAAGAGAAATGATAACATGTAATATATTGGGCATATACTATGTGACTGGCAGACACTGTTTTAAGTAGATGTATTAATTCATTTCCTAGGTTATGAAATGGATTACTGTAATTAACCTAGTTTTACAAATAAGCAAACTAAAGCTCATAGGATTTGAATGAGGGAGGCAAACTCCAGTGTTATCCTAACCATCATGCTCTGTAATCACTAGATAACAATGTTTCAGAGTTCTCCTTCCCTAAACACCTTGGTTCCTCATGTGTCTGTCAGCTTGTCATGCTGTGGGGCTTGTGTGTTGCTGTGTTGCTGAAAGCTATGCCACTGGTATTTCAGATACCAGCAGGGCCAGAGAAACACAGTCAAATATAGTACTGGAAAAGGAGTCCCCTGGGCTTGAATGCATTCAAGAAACAGCTAAGGAAGAGTTGCCTCCTCAAAGTAGAGTCAATCTTAATGACAGCAATGGAGTAAAGCCTCTGGGAACCCTTTTGGTGATGTGACACAACTCAAAATGAGAAGAAACCTAGTGACTGCAACAATGGGTTCAAACATAAAAAGATCATGTGCATGGCACAGTGTTGGGTAGTATTTTGTTCTGTTGTACATAAGGTTGCTATGAGTTGGATCCAATTCGATGACACCTAATAACAACAAAAACACCTTGGTGTTTCTTTTCCTTGGTGATACAGAAACATGTTCAATGTGGGGCAATTTTCCTTTTTTTTTTTTCTATCTTGTAGTGCTAGGGATAGAACCCAGAGCCTTATCAATGGTAGGCAGGCTTTCTAGTACTCATCTTTATACCCACATTCCTGACACTGGGCAATATCTTATTCCCCTGCATTTCAGATTTCTCAAGTTTATAAAGAGAGATAAAATATATCTCAATTTTTAGGAGAATCCATTAAAATAAACTTTGAAGATGTCTAACATCATGACTGGCACATGAGAAATATTCAATAAATATTCCACCATGACAAGCAAATTTTCATAGCAGCTTTAAGACAGCAGCTTACCACATAAGTGTTTATTGGAGATTTCAAGTCAAATAATATTGTCTGTAAACAGGTTTCCATGACACCAAAAATAATTTTGAAAAATAGAACAAACCTGGGCGGATAGTCCTTCATTTTGGTTGGAGTAGTTTGTTGTACATAGTTTAGAAAACACTGATTACCAATGTTTTAAAACAGTCTGCAGGGAAGATATTTTTAAGATGACTAATTTGTGGAAACTATACTTTGAGCATTATCATATCTATGCCTCATTTAATCTTCCACATAATAGGATCTGTGTGCAGTAATTAATTTCTATTCTCATTTTACTTAAGGAACTAAGATCTGAGAAGGATAAGATGATTACCTGACCTCAAATTAATGGAATCAAGACCAGGACTAGGTGTTTGATTTTGATCCTGTTTATATTTCTAATGGTTTCCTGGACTGAGTCTCAGGTGCCATAGAGCTGGGTGGTTAGTTAATCTGGTTGGAAACTTGAATTAAATGGACATTTAAAGTATCAGTTCTTCAAGCCATTTTACAGACTTCTTTGTTTTCCAAGAGCATTTATTTACCTTAACCATTTCCCTTGGTGCTATATGTGAATTTTCATGCAGAAACTGCTAGATTCTGACACAAAAAGCCAGTGTATGGTGCCATGGAAGGTGGTGATCAGAAGATTGTAAGTAGTTTAACTCAGGTTATAGCAAGTTGCAATTCTTCTAAATTTCAATTTCCTCATCCTAAAATTGTAATTGCACCTGACATACTTTCTTCATGAAATAATATCCATGAGAGGATTTTGCATACTATAACATAGCCAGTGGATTTCAGTGTAGTATATGGGTTCAAACTGTAGCAATAGGTGGGATCCAGAGTAGATATTAGGAATAATTCTCCATTTAATTTCCTTTTTTCTTTTTCCTTTTTTTCCATAGCAGTAGAGGGTTGAACCCAGGGCCTTGGGCATGCTAGGCAAGTGCGCTGAGCTGCACACCAGCCCCTTTTTCAATTTTCATTTTGAGACAAGGTTTCATAAAGTTGTACAGGCTGCTTCTGGCTTCAAACTTGGGATCCTCCTGCTTCAGCCTCCCATGTCATTGAGATTATAGGTGTGTGCCACCCTGCCCAGCTAAATTTTTCTTTTCTTTTTCTTTCTTTTCTTTTTCTTTCTTTTTTTCCCCCAGTGCTGGAGACCAAAGCTAGGGTCTTGCACATGCTAGGCAAGCACTCTACTACTGAGTTACATCCTCAGACCTTAATTGCCCTTTAAGAATGGTCATGGGCAGTTTTTCTAGCTATTAGGAGTAAGAATTTAGGAGGGAAAATAGATTTTCCTTGGTATCAGGGCTGATGGTTCTAGATAGTGCTATGTGAAGTTTGTTTTCTGTGCCTTCTGTCCCCAGGGATGACTTACTCTCTGTTAATGGACATATGTCTTATGACCTGGGACCCATTCCAGAGTTGAACATATTTTCTGAAACAAAATTGGGACTTGGAGTCTTATTTTTCAGTGCAAGAAATAATTTGGAAGATAATTTAGATGCTGGAATTTGGGGAAAATTTTGATGATTAGATATGATGAGACTGAACACATAAAATCAGTAGGTTCTTGGGAAATGCAGGGCAAATTGCTGTTGGTGTCCCTGTTTCCTTGCTCTTAGTTTTCAGCAGGCTGAGTTAGGTGCACTATAAATTATTAATTGTTATTGGCAATCTTTTTTCAGGTTTTTGCATTTTCACAGAAAGAGCTAGAACACTAAGATTATGGGAAAATGAGAATCATTCTTTATTGCCACCTAAGAACATGAAAAGTCTATTCTTTGAAAGAATAAATTACCGGTTTCTTGGCAAAGTAGGATAGAAGTGATTTTCTTGCAGCATCCAGATCATTTATACACTCAACTGACTCAGAAAGGTCTTTATGGCATTTGTGGTTCTGTAGTAAATTCATATATGTTAAGTGAAACTTTATAATTTGTTTCATACATTGTTACATATCATCTCATTTAATTGTCACCTTACTCTTCTGATAAATTAGTATAATTTCCTGCTTTGCTTTGGAAACCAAGACTTAGATTGTGATTTGCTTGAAGTTGTTACATTGAAATAGGCAGAGCTGCATCTAAAATCTAGTCTCTTTATACCTTTTCTCCTTTCTCAGTGCCTCCTTTCTCTGGAGCTGAAGTCCTTTCTGAGCTCTGCGTTAGTCAGTTGATGATGCTTTAGTAGAGAAGCACCGAGGATGGATAAAAATGTGCTCATGCTGGAAAGAGACTACGGTTTGTGACAGGTGTTGTGTAGGTTGGTTGAAAAATAACTTAAAGATTGTCTCTTTTTCATGTGTGTTTTGTTAATTCTTTGTAATAATTTTATAGCTTAGGACTCCTTCTGGTGCCTTTGGTATATTTCAGACTGATTTTAAGTTGTCAAGGAAGGGGATTTTTATCATGCCAGAACTCAAGTCTGTTAAAGCTTCTTATTTTTCTGCATACCTCGAAATTTGTTTCTTTGCTGGAACTCAGGGTGGCATCTGACTTAAGTCCTACTAAAAAGACTGTTCTTATTTTTTTCTGCCCTCTTTTTTTTTTTTTTTTTCCCTCATAGTCCCTCTTGCTGCATCCTTCTCTCCCCTAGTTAATTCCAGCTGTAGTTATATGGAAGATTCTGAGAAGTCAAAGGTGAGTTTTGGGGTAGGAAACGGATCTCTGAAGCTCTTGCTTCTGTCTTGGAGTGTTCCTTGAAAATCTTGGGAGCTCCCTGTTGTTACGTCCTCTTCCTAGATCTGTACTTTTCTCCAGACCCTTTAGGAGGAAAGAGTGTAGCACTAGCGTTGAAGGAAGAAAGACTCCCCTGAGATTCTTCAGTGAGTTGATTTGGTTTTTCCCATAGTTAAGGCTTAGAAAATAGGCACATAGAGATGATCCTTTTGTTTGTTTTTAATGGTCCACCTCCTCTCTCTTTGGGGGTATTTATTTTGAGATTTCCCATGTGTTTCATTCATTTTTTATGAACTATTTTGTAGAAGCTGGTGTTGTAATGCTGAGCACAAGAGACATTGGTCTTCACAAAGCTTATAGTTCAGAGGGGATGACAGGGAATTAAAAAATAAGCAATGTAGTAAGGTGTGATTTGTTGTAATATACACCTGATTAAAGGAAGTTTTAAATAGAACATGTTTCATATTTTCACCATAGTAACAGAGCAGCTGTTTTCACATGTTTCCATGTTCTCTTTCAGTATTTGTCCAAATGCAAATATATTTTACATCATTGTGATTGTAGTATAGTTGTTATTTCATTTTAACTTATAATTTTAAATATTCTTAATTGGGCAGAATAATATATAGAATATTAATGATTGTGTTCTTACAGAGTCTTCTTTTACAGAACTATCTTGCCTTTCATTTTTTACCAGTATTACATAACATTCTCAGTTTTCAGGAGAAGACCTACTTGATCAAAGATTATTAGAGGCATGTCACTTCTGATAAATACTATAATATCTATATAAGTTTCTGTAAAAGTTTTTTTTCAATTTGCAGCCTATCAACCATTTTTACTTTACTTTTCAGCACATGCAGTTATTTTATAAAGTATTCATATAATCAGTATAACATAGTATTTGACTATTTTAACATGTATTTCTCTGAGTATAGGTAAAGATGAATATTTGCTTGAAAATACATGAAAAGACTTATTTTGAATGGGACATTCAATGTGAGTGATGTGGAATGGATTGCAGTGACTAGAATGCCTTCTTAGGTATTTGTTTCAACTTCACAAAAACTATCTGTGATTGTGGAGTCAAGAAAAGGATTCTTTTTTATTTTTTTCTTTTCTTTTAATTTTTTAATTTTTTAGTTTTAATTTAAATTTTTATTTTTTATTGGAAAATTTTAATGTACACCTCAATGTGATTCATTCTGACATGGTTTTCATTGTGACATTTCCATATATGCATTTTGTTGTACATTATTCATATAGGTTTCCCCTTACCCTCTTGTGTGCTTCCTCCCCCCGTCCCACCCCCCATCAAAGATTTCTCTTCCATTTACTTGTCTTTTTATGATAATATTTTTCTGTATATCCTTGGGTTCCAGTTCTGTTTAAGATAGAAACTTTTTCTGTAGTGAATTTTCTTTTTACCTTGTCAGAACTATTACATATATTTTCTAGACCATCTGTAATAATACCATTCTTAGCTTTTTTTTCTTTTATTATGATCCGACCTTTGTATAGGATTTTTTCTTGTATAATTTTGATTCAGCTCCCACATATGAGTGAGAACATGTGGTGTTTCTCTTTCTGAGCTTGTGTTTGTTCACTTAAAATAATTTTCTCCAATTCCATCCATTTTGCTACAAATGGCATTATTTCATTTTTTTGATTGTGGAGTAGTATTCTATTGTATATATGTACCATAGTTTTTTAATCCATTCTTCTGTTGATGGGCACATTGGTTGATTCCATATCTTTGCTATTGTGAAAAGTGCTGCATTGAACATGGAGATGTAGGTGTCTCTGTGGTATGATGGCACATCTCCCGTTGGGTAAATTCCCAATAGTGTTACAGCTGGGTCATATGGTAGATCAATTTTTAGTTTTTTAAGATACCTCCATATTGGTTTCCACAGTGGTTGGACCAATTTACAGCTCCACCAACAACGTAAGAGTGTTCCCTAAGAAAAGGATTCTTTAAGCTAACAGTGCTTCAGGTAGGACTGATACCTGTGGGGTAGGCTGTGAGTTCTTTTTTTTTTTTTTTTTTTTTTGGTGGTACTTGGGGTTGAACCCAGGGCCTTGCGCTGGGCTGCACCCTCAGCCCATTTTTTTACTTTTTGAGACAGACTGCCTCTGGTCTTGGACTTGCAATCCTCATGCCTCTGCCTTCTGAGCCGCTGGAATTAGAGGCATGCACCACCATGCACAGCTTATTCTTCCCTCACTATTTAGCAGTGTGGCTGATGGTGGGCCTCAAACAACTACTGAAAGGATGTGAGTTCTTAGGGCACTGGGTAATCTTCTAGTATCACTCCCATATTATCTCACATTGCCTAAAATCTTACTGTTTCAGTTTGGTTCTTTGGATCTTGAAGACTTTCTAATCTTGGAGGCTTCTTGGAAATTAATACCTGTAGGAGGCTAAGTATGCTACTTTAAGGTAACATATTGGAGATATAAACACATTATGAGAGCAGTAACCTGCAGGAGTGGAATACATACCTAATGGTGAAGAAGTAGAGATCGAGTAAGGAAGATGCTCAGAATAATAGTAGGAAATGTCAGAAATAAACTTCCTCTGTTGCAGAGAGTACCAGGAATATGAAAAATGGAAAGTAACCTTAGTATTCACCTGACTCTGAGAGTCCTTATGTGTAAATATGGATGAAAATGACTATTTTCTAGGGTTATTATAAGATTTAATTGAAATAAAGTAGGTTACGAAAATGGTCTGTAGACTCTAAAAGTGTGATATAAATTAAAAAAAGCATCATCACCATCATTATCATATAGGAAACTGAGGAATAGATGGGTAAAATTACTTTTATTATTTGCCAGGAGCTAGATTTTTTTAGTCTTTATCGTTTGAAGATGAAATTGAAGTTTCTCAAGTACTATCTCATCCCCCCAAATATTGATGAAGGATGGAGGATTGAGAAGTAACTTTGGGAAGTATATAGACTTTGTTAATTTTTTATCTCATTAGCAAACAAATAGCTTATTTCTGCCCATGTCCAGGTCAGTGAAAAAGAAAAAGGCAAAGTATTGGACATGTTTTATTTGATTGAAGCAGTGGTTCAAGATAAGGAGGAATCATGAGTTGATCCTAGAATAGTAGATTGGATCTGCTAAGGAGAACCTTGAATGAAAAGTTCAGAGATTTTTACTTTATCCTGCATTCAGTGGAAAGTAGTGATGGCTTTGGTTAGGGTGCTGACTTGAATAGTGTGGTGCCTGGAAAAGTTTTATGTGGAGACAGTGTAGAAAATGAGAAGGAGAAAGACCTTGTGCAGCCCTGGGTACCAATTAGGAGGATGTTTCAGTTGTCCTTGTGTGAGATATTGGAAGGCTGAATTAGAATTTTAGTAGTGGAGAAGAAGGAATGGATACATAGATGTGACAGAATATAGTTCTACACTAAAGGAGTTCTGAGACTTATGACCCTCATTCCATTATCTCTCCCAGAAGTTAGTTTTCTTTTTAAATTAAAAAAATTGAAGTGTAAAACTGACATACATCAAAGTGTACAAATGGTAATTGTATAGTTGAGTTTTTATAGTATGACCCAAGTCAAAAATATACATTACTATCACCTGTTAGGGGCTGGGATTTAGCCCAGTTGGTAGAGCACTGCGCTGCAGTCTCTGAGGTCCTGAGTTCGATTCCCAGCACCACAAAAATGGGAGAAGGACCTGGCAATCCACTCCCAAGGCAATCCCGAAACAGTCTGCCATTGAAAACCCTATGAGGGTTGCTATGAGTCGGATACCGACTCGACGGCACCTAACAACAATCACCTGTTAAGATTCTGTAATACCTATTTCAGTCATTATTTCTATCTTAACAGGAAATCACTATATTTTTTTCAGTACTTGGAGGTCAAATCCAGGACCCATCCATGCTAGGCAAGACCTCTAACACTAAGATGTACCCTTGTTTTTATTTTTTATTTTGAGACAAGGTCGTGCTAAGTTGTCCAGGCAGCTCTGGCTTCAAACCCATAGTCCTCTTGCCTCAACCTCCTGAGTTGCTGGGATTACAGCCATGCACCACAGTGCCCAGCTGGTAACCACTATACTTTCTTTACCATATATTAATTTTGCCTGTATTTGACCTTTATATAAATGAAGTAATACACTATAACCTCTTTTGTGTCTCTCTTACATCATGTTCATAAGACTCATCTGTTTTCTTTTATGTAGCATTCATTTATCCTTTTTCAGTACCAACTTATATTTTATTTATACTTATATTTTACTTATATTTATACTTATATTTTATAAATCTAATTTGTTAATTCTGCTGCTGATGAATACTTAAATCATTCCTGCTTTGGGACTATTACAAATAATTGTGCTGTGAGCAATTCTTGTGTATGTTTTGGTGAGTGTAAGCTCTCATTACTGTTGGGTATGTACCAGGAGTGGAATTTGTTGAGTTATCAGGTTTATATATGTTCAGCTTTAGTAGATAATACCAAATCTACAGATAAATTATGTACCAGTGTGCATTCCCACTAGGAAGGTATGAGAGTTCCTTGGGGACAACATTGTCTTAGTTCAGCTTGGGCTGCTATAAGAAAGATCTAGACTGGGTAGTTTAAATAATAGAAATTTATTTTTCACCATTCTGGAGTCTGGAAGTCTGAGATCAGACAAGAAAACTGAGCAGAGAGGCTGTACCTAACATAAAGGAAGAATGGGACTACTGGTTATTGAATACTTGCTAAATAACTGGTACTGCTTAAGCAGTTTTACTTACATTGTCTTATTTAATCAAGATAATAGTTATGTAAACTGTGAGATCAGTGTTATTGTGTTGATTTCACAGGCCAGAAAATTGAGACTATAGGTTAGTCAGGCAGCTTGTATTTGCTATCTGGAGCCCAACCTAGATCTGCCTTAGTCAAACCCACACAGAAAGTGCATTTGTTGGAGAGGTGTATGTTTTGCTTTTTTGTTTTAATATTTAGAGGGGGCTCTTCCAAGTGACTCTGAAAGCCCACCATATAATTGGACCCCTTCTGAGACATCATGCTTAGCTGGTCCTACAAATAGCAGCTTTCTAAACAGACACTACCCCAACCCTCTGTGCTCTCTGTCTCTCCACTGAATCTCTTAGCAGCCAGTCATTAAGACTGTCTCAAGGTAGATATTATACTGACACATCCTCCGCTCCAGCTGGCCAACTGATGAAAGAAGCTCTCATTGAATTTTTAAGACTAGCCTAGCCTCTTATTTCTTTTACCAGTTTTTTCCATGTAGCTTTTTTCCCCCTCAAGAGTAGGAGAAACATGTGATAGAAATAGCTAGAAGGTTGGAGATCTTGGCCATGGCTCTGTTATTAATTTGTTGTAGGACCTTAAATATTACATTTTCTGCTCTTGGCCCGCATATCCTAATTGGTAAAAAAGAGGGTGTTGGACTGAGTCATTGGTTCCACAGCCTCTCCTCAGGGTCTAGAGTGGGAAGGAAGTACTTAGAATCCTCTATATGTTATTATAGCCATAACAGCACTGGTTTTATTTATTGTATATTTAGTAAGCATCTTTCTGAGATTTTATTTAAAGTGGAGGACTATGTGACAAATAACATGCTTGAAACCCAGTCTACTAAATGATATCTACTGGTAGTCCTATCAACTTTTGAAAGAGTATGAATGGCAAAACTGCAATGAACAAATCAATTTTTTTGTGTGTGTGGTGTGTGTGTGGTATGGGAGTTGAGCACAGGGACTTGCGCTTGCATGCTTTGCAAGTGCTGGACCACTGAACTGCATCCTCGGCCCTTTTTTTTTTTTTTTTTTTTTTTTTTTTTTTTTTTTTTTTTTTTTTTTTTTTTTTTTTTTTTTTTTTTTTTTTTTTTTTTTTTTTACGTTTTTGAGACAGGGTCTCGCTAAATTATGCAACTGCCTCTGGTCTCAAACTTGTGATCCTCCTGCCTCCGCCTCTCAAGCCGCTGGGATTATAGGCATGCGCCATCACACCCAGCCAACATTGAACAAATTATTTATCACTAAAATTTTTGTTGGACACACACAAGGCCTTCATGTTACCATATGACCACAATAAGGGCAAAGAGGAGATGTAATTAATTTGCCTAAAGTAGAAGATTGGGTACTAGTGAAAGAGGAAGCATTTGTCTGAACTAGACTTGAAGAATAGTTCACTAGGTGGATTGGGAGATTGAAGGAATAAGCCATTTCAGGTAGAGGAATGAGGCAGGAAAGCATGGAAGGACATTGCTGTTTAGGAAATACCGTGTTCTTGGTGTGGAATTTGTGTATGATAGAAAGGAAAAGAATGAGAGATGCTAGGATATGTGATTGGCAAGGTCCATGTGTCACTTTGTAAAATGACTTGAACTTTATAGTGGTAAGAACTCATGAAGAATTATAAACATTATCTGGATTAGTACTGCCTAATGTATTTTGGGGGCTGGGATTTAGCTCATTTGGTAGAGCACTGCAGTCTCTGAGGTACTGAGTTCAATTCCCAGCACCACAAAAAATGGGAGAAGGACCTGGCAATCCATTCCCAAGGCAATCCCGAAGCAATCAGCCATTGAAAACCCTATGAGGGTCGCTAGGAATAGGGTCGCTATGAGTCGGATACCGACTCGACGGCACCTAACAACAATGTATTTTGAGTTCCTCTAAATGTAACCGCACTCAGTGAGTTCACTTCTTCCTAAGTATAAAGCTGAAAAGCACAACCAGGAGATTAAAGAGTAGAAGAAGTTTTATTAGTTGGAGCAAAGAAAGAGAGCATGGGGGTTATTTGCAAAACAATGCTCTCTCTGGAGAAAAAAAAGCATGGGGATTTTATTGGAACACCTATATTACTTATATAGAAAAGCCCAGGTGGGGTGGGCACATTCCTGTACATGCTCAGTTTAAGATCATACTTCACATGTTCAAAAAGGAGAGATGGTAGACACATTTCTGAGCATGCTCAGGTTAGGCACATGTTTTTAAAAAAAGATTACAGACATAAGTACTTCTGAACACAGAATTTAATATTACAGTGAGCCGAGTTTTCTCTAGGTCACCTAAAAGACTCAGAGTGACTTGGTGACCTTGGCTTTTAATTTTTAATTTTTTCCAGAGATTTCTAGCTGAAATAGAAAGAACAGCTTTGAAAGTACATTAACAATCTTTTAGAGGAACAGCAACTTTCTCCCGTATAAATATAGCAGTTTGCTCATAAAGGTGCCTGCCCCCTTTAGTGGCTAATACAGACTTAGAACCTCTAGTACACACAGTAGTATTTGGATGTTAACTAAGTGACAATGCTCACAAACTGAGAGTGATTCTGATTAGAGAAAGCTTTCGTGATCTGGGATCTATACTAATTTCTTCTTAATTGGCTCAAAGATATTGGATATATGTGTAATATTTATACAAAACAAAGGGGTAAGGAAGTGGGGGAGCTTCTGCTGATGGGTAGAAAGTCCACACTAATAAACTCAGTGGTGTTCTTGCCATTTAAACTCATCATCAGAGGTGGAAAATTATAATTTTACCTTCTTTGTGAAAAAGTTAGAGTGTGCCTCCTGGCTCAGCTTTTCCAGCTCTTTCCCATAAAAGACGTCTTCCTTCTGTCTCCAGAAACATATGTTTATTTGTAATGTATTCCATTTGTGGTAATTGGAGCAGTGTGCCTTTTTATTCTCCCATCAAACACCCATCTCCCTGCCTAGAGACCTTCAGAGGATGATATAATAAGCCTATGAATTACATTAGGCTGGAAATCACATTTCCAACTAAACACATGTGAAAGATGTTTCACTCATTAGCCTCCTTTTTATCATTTGTGGTCTTAAGATGTCCTTAGATCCTGTGAGATTCCTATCCAGGTTAAGGGAAGGTTTCAGGTTGGGGCATAGTACCTGGTGAATTGAGACCAAGTGTCACCTTCATTTTACAAAACAGTGAGAAGGAATGAACTAATGTTTACTGAATCCTTACACCTTCAAAGAGGTATCGTCTCCATTTTACATGTGAGCCATGGATTAAGTAATTTTCCCCCAATACAGCTACAAATCACTGAGTGAGGATTTGTCTGAATTTATGTCTGAATTCATGACCCATGTTTCTTCTACTTCATAATTCTAAGACTACAATAATTGTACTATTAAGTATAAATTTAATAGCTCAGTGGAGAAAAGTTTAGGAGAAGAACTAAGGAGAAGGTTTCAGTGTGAGAACAGGATTTTGGAGAATCAACAATCAGAAGAGTAACTTCCATGAAGTGTACAGATTAAAGAGTTAGAAGCAATTCTAGTACTTTTTTCACTTTAGGAATGAAACAGATTGTACTTCGACTGATGGTTGAGTTTAGATATTTTCCAGATATGAGGCAGAGTAGGGCATAAATGTGCTAAGTTGGGATTTTTGAAAAATTGAGTTATTGTTGTTGGATGCCATGGAGTCGGGCCCGACTCATAGTGACTCTCAGGGTTTTCAGTGGCTGAGTATTTCAGGATTGCTTCAGGAGTGGATTGCCACATCCTCCAGTTTTTTGTCGTACTGGGGATCAAACCTGGGTCCTCAGAGAGTGCAGAGCAACGCTTTACCCACTGAGCTAAATCCTAGCTGAAGATATTATTTGTGTTGTTGTTAGGTGCCGTCGCGTCAGTATCCGACTCATAGCCACCCTCATAGGGTTTTCAATGGCTGTTTCAGGATTGCCTTGGGAGTGGACTGCCAGGTCCTTCTCCCATTTTTGCGGTGCTGGGAATTGAACTCGGGACCTCAGAGACTGCAGTGCAGTGCTCTACCAACTGAGCTAAATCCCAGCCGCGAAGATATTATTTACATACCATAAAATTCACCATTGTCAAATATACAGTTAATTTGTTTTAGTATATTCACAAATTGTGTAACTATCACCACTAATTCCAGGAACTGTCATCACTCCCCAAAGAAATCACATACCCATTCGCAGTCATTCTCCACTCTATCTTCCCCTAGCTGCGTGTAACTACAATCTACTTTCTGTCTGCATGGATTTGCCTATTCTATACATTTCATATAAATGGAATCATATAATATGTGGCCTTTTGTATCTGGCTTCTCTTACCATAACATTTTCAGGATTCATCCACATTTTAGCCTATATCAATATTTTATACCTTTGTATGGAATTTTATTTCTTTTTGTACAATATTCCACTTTGTATATATAAAACATTTTCCTTATCCATTCATCATTGGATGAAAATTTGGTCTGTTTTCACTTTGTGTAATTATTAGTAATGCTGCCATCAGTATTTGCGTAAAGGTTTTGTGAAGGTCCGTCCTTCCTTCCTTCCTTCCTTCCTTCCTTCCTTCTTTCCTTCCTTCCTTGTTTTCTTTCTTTTTTCTTTTCTTTCCTTCCTTTCTTGCTAGAGATTGAACCTGGGGCCTCAAGCATTCTAGGTAAGCATTCTAGCACTGAGCTATGTCACTAACTTCCTCAGTTCTCTTAGATACATACTCAGGGGTGGAGTTGTGGGGTCATATAGTAACTGTATGTTTAACTTTTTTTCCAGTACTGGAATGTTGAACACAGGGTCTCATCCATGCTATGCAAGACCTCTGCCACTGAGCTGCACCCCAGCACCGTTTTAATTTTTTTTTGAGACAGGGTCTCACTAAATTGCACAGGCTGCCTCAGGCCTTAAGCTTGCAATCCTCCTGCCTCAGTCTCTCCAGCCGCCTCTGGGATTGTAGGCATGTGCCTTGGTGCCTGCCTTTACATTTAGCTTTTTGAGGTACTGCCAGACTGTTTTCCTAAGTGGCTGCACCATTTTATATTCACAATAGCAATTTACCTATTTATTTATTTATATTTAATTTTTATACTTAAATATGGTGGAGCTGGAACACCTCAGGAAAAGAACAAGGAGCTGAAGGTACTGTAGAGGTAGGGAGCAGCCAGATTTCTTCTGGCAATGTAGGAAAGATTTTCTTTTTTAAAAAATCTCCCTTTATTAGTAAATGATTATGGGGTACAGAGTCATACAGCATTGGCTTTTTCCATTATATATCCTTTACTTCGCTTCTGGCAACATTTTCACCAAACCACAAGATTTATGGAGCCTTATAGTTATTATGTAGTAAAACTCAAATGTACATTTGGGTTATACTCCCCTATTTTTCCAGTGTACTCATGAAGTTGCACTGTTTACATGAGATTATCCTCTCTCTCTTTGTCCCTCCACATTGACTCTCCTCATCCTGCCTTCTGCAGTCTTCCCTTCCTTCTGCTAGTTCCTTCCCTCCTTCTTTCTATTCTTTATACTGTCCGTTCTTTGCTATTTAATTGTGCATTTTTTATATATCAGTTTATGCATAGGATTTTTTCTTTCTTTAAGTATGATTCAGCTCCCACATATGAATGAGAACATATCCCACCAGCAATTTAAGACGGTTCCAGTTTCCTCACATCCTTGATGACAGTAGTTACTGTCTGTTTTTTTTGATATAGCCATCTTAGTGTGTGTGTGAAATATTTCATTGTGGTTTTGGTTCACATTTTCCTAATGATTAATAATGTTGAGCATCTTTCATGTGCTTATTGACTATTTGCATGTCTTCTTTGGAGAAATGCCTATGCAATTCCTTTTCCCATTTTTAATTGGTCTAATTGGATTGGTTTAGATTTTTGTTGTTGAATTATAAGAGTTCTTTTTATGTCCTAGATACAACTACCTAACCAGATATATCATTTGCAGGGATTTCCTACCATTCTTTGTGTTATCTTTTCATTTTTGGTAGTATTTAAAGCACAAGTTTTATATTTTGATAAAGTTTAATTTATCTTTCTTCTTTTGTTGCTTGTTTTTGTGTATATGTAAGATACTATTGCCTAATCAAAGATCACAAAGATTAACACCTACATTTTCTTTTTCTTCTTCTTTTTTCTTTTCAGTGCTGGGGATTAAGCCCAGGACCTTGTACCTATGAGGCAAGCACTTTACCACTAAGCTATACCTCTAGCCCTATAGGAATTTTATAGTTTTATCTCTTCTATTTAGGTCTTTGATCCATTTTGCTTTATTTTTTGTATGTGGTGTGAAGTAGGAGTCCAGTTTCATTCTTTAGCATGTGCATATCTAGTTTACCCAGCAACATTTGTGGAAAAGACTCTTTTACTTACTGAATTGTCTTGGAACCCTTGTCAAAAATCATTTAACCATAGAATTATGTGTTCATTTTTGGATTTTCAGTTCTATCCCATTGAGTCAACAGATTGCATTGATCCATTGTCTATACTTATATCAATACCATACTGTCTTCATTACTATTGCTTTGTAGTAAGCTTTGGAATTCATCTGTGTGTGTGTGTGTGTGTGTGTGTGTGTGTGTGTGTGTGTGTGTATTAGATTTTTCTGAATACAAGATCACAGCATTGGCAAATAGTAATAATTCTATTTCCAATTTAGATGCCTTTTCTTTCCTTCTTTTACCTAGTTGTCTTAGCAGAACCTCTAGTACAATGTTGAGAAGAGGAGAAAGTGGACATTCTTGTCTTATTCTTCCTCTTTGGGGAAAGTGTTCAGTTTTTACTATGAGTACAATGTTAATTGTGGTTTCTCATAGATGCCCTTTATTAAGCCAAGGAATTAGCATTGATTCCTAGGTTGCTGAGTGTTTTTCTTTTTATAATGAAAGGATGTTGGATTTTGTTAGATGCCCTTCCTATCTCTATTAAGATGATGATGTAGTTTTTGTCTTTATACCACTGGTATGATATGACTGGTGTTCATATGACAGATGTTGAATCAACCAAGTCCTGGAGTAAGTCTCAGTCATGGTATACAATGCTTGCTATTTTCTTCTTTTCTTTTTCTTTTCATTTTTTTGTACGGGGAGATAGGGTCTCACTGTATAGCCTAGGCTGTTCTGGAACTTGCTAGGTTGGGCTGGCCTCTAACTCATGATCCCTACTGCCTCAGCCTCCTGAGTGCTGAGGATTACAGACCTACACCACCACACCTGGCTTAATGCTTTTAATCTATTGCTAGATTTGGTTTTCTAGCAGTTTATTTGTTGCTGGGACTTTCTGTGAAGTGTGTTTAGTAGATTTTCTGACATTGTGCAGAGGAAAATAGAAGCTATCTCATATCATTTCACCAACTACTGTGTGTTACCACTATGCTTACTTAATTATCTTATTTAAAATTTTGTGTTAGGTAGAGGTCACTTAATCCTCACTGTGTAGTAGTTGGTAGTGTCCCTGTCTTGCAGATGAGAACAAAAAAAGCAAAGGTAGTTTTGCACAATTAAACTTAGTGAAGGAAGGAAAATAAAAGCACAGTACAAAGAAAGAGCAGGCTGGGATTTAGCTCAGTTGGTAGAGTACCGCTCTGCAGTCTCTGAGGTCCCAAGTTCGATTCCCCGCACTGGAAAAATGGGAGAAGGACATGGCAACGCACTCCCAAGCCAATCCCAAAACAATCTGCCATTGAAAACCCTATGAGGGTCGCTATGAGTCGGACATTACTTGACGGCACCTAACAACAACAACAATAAAGAAGGAGGGGGGACTAGCAAAGGGAAACAAAGATTGTGGAAAGTGGGATGGGGAGGAGAAACAATGTAGAGGGATAAAGGGGGAGAGGATAATCTCAATGTACAGAATGCAATCTCATGAGTACATGAGAAAGCTAGGGGAATATAACCTAAATGTACATATGAATTTTACTACGTATTAGTCAAAAGATTCCATAAACTTTCTAAGTTGATGAAAGTGTAATCAAAATGTAATAGTTGCATAATGGAAAAAGCAAATGCTATATTACTTTGTACTCCACCAACATTTACCAATAAAGGGCAAACTTTTTTTTGACTTTTTAGCACTTATCTTCTGTCATATAGGGATTGATACTACAAGAGGTGACATAGAGCCAAATACAGCAATGGACTTCTGTTATGAGTTATGGATTTCTGTTATGAGTTATTTCTGTTATTCTGTTATTCTGTTATGAGTTATTTCTTATAGAGCTGCCTTTATGTTTGTTGTGGCAGAACTGGTCCTGTTGAAGGTATAATTGTGATCTATCTCTATCAGGTTAGGGGTTGAGGATAGGAAGGAATAAACTCAAGTTTTTCTTAGTTGTATGACCAACCTTTTTTGATATCAGATAGGATCAAGCCTTAATCTCTAAATCAGCCTCTTCTGGACATGTTTCCTGCCTTTAAATAGTTGATGGTCTAGTGGGAATGACATATAACCTGTGCAGCAAGATTCTGTGCTTCTAGCAATGGTCTACATTAACCAAGTGGTCACTGGTGTCAAGTAGCCTGAAATAGTCATTGTATACCTAGAAATAGTATAGAATGGTTATGTATAAAATATGGTGGTTCAAGGGCTGGGATTTAGCTCAGTTGGTAGAGCGCTGCTCTGCAGTCTCTGAGGTCCTAAGTTTGATTCTCAGCCCTGCAAAAATGGGAGACGGACTTGGCAATCCACTCCCGAGGCAATCCCAAAACAATCAGCCATTGAAAACCCTATAAGGATCGCCATGAGTTGGACACAACTCGGTGGCACCTAACAACAACAGCAGCAACATGCTGGTTCAAATCAGCTGAATGTGGTGGTATACTCCAGTCATCCCAAGTACTTGGGAGGTTGAGTCAGAAGACTCCGTGAGCCTAAGAGTTCAAGGCCAACCAGGGCAACATAGAGAGACCCTGTCTACTAAAAAGAGAAGGGAGTGGAGGAGGAGAGAAAAGAAAAGAAAAGAAACATGCAGATTTGGGACACAAGTTGGTGATTTGGGAAATTTCTGATCGTTTGAGGAGGAGAGACTTCATGTGTGTTCAGCAGTTGGATTATCGTGAACTAGGATTTGGTGGTGATTCAGCTTCCCAAATATGATTAGAATTTTGATGAGAAATGAGCTGGCAAGTGTGTAGTTGTATACAGAAATGACAGTGGAGGTGGATTTCGAAGTGGAAATATTGACAGGAGGTCTTAAGATTAGAAAATTAATTTAGTTCTGATGAATAGGAGAGAAGAGTGTTAAATACAAAATTCTGCATAGTGGTTACTGCTTAGAGAAACCAGGATGAGGTAGGAGGGTATGGTTATTGTTCTTGTTGTTAGGTGCCATCGAGTCATGTCCAACTCATAGTGACCCTCATAGGGTTTTCAATGGCTGATTATTTTGGGATTGACTCAGGAGTGGATTGCCACATCCTTCTCCCATTCTTGCAGTTCTGGGAATCAAACTTGGGACCCAGAGACTGCAGAGTGGCGCTCTACCACCTGATCTAAATCCCAGCCCCAAAGGGTATGATAGAAAGCGTCAGTGTTATTGGCAAGTTCCATTTCTTAAAGTTTCCTTTTCTTACTGGTTTTATAACTTCCATATACATCACATTTTAAAAATACATCAAATATTTCCCTCAAAAAAGAAGGGGATAAAGAAAAGAAAGATGCGGGGATAAGGAAGGAGGATGTAAGTGATAGAAAAACCAGGCATCTTTTGCCTAGTATCTGTTGTATTGTAGTCATCTTGTCCATTTGGAGCTATTAGGGGAAATATGCACTTCTCTATGTGTTCTGTAATCTATAACTGAGAAGTAATTTCTTCGAACTGGTGTGTGGGAAGAGGAAAAATGATGAAGCCTTGAAGCATATTTTGTTTCTCCTTCTCAGAGGAGAGAGGGATGGGTGTTGGAGTGGGAGCTCATGTGTCCAGGCATCAAAACTTGGCAGAGAACTTACTCAGCAGATGGAGTGAGGATTTCACTGCCTGACAGACTGACTCAGACCTGCTTCCTGCAGCCAGCCACCACTGGGTATGGTTTGCATCTCTGTCAAAAGCTGAAGGGTCATGGTTTCCCTCCTTTTCCTCTAGTAGTAGAGAACTCTATCCTTCCCAGGGGAAGAACTGCCTAGGACTCAGGCCAATTGAGTGTTCTTATAAAGAGCTAATGTGTTTGGCCTTGGTTGTCTTCAGGGATAGTGAGTGATTGGTGAAATGGGCATTTCTTAAAATGTCTAAACAGAGGCTAAATGACCCCCTCCAATTCATGTTCAAAGAGGACTTTCACATTGGATTTGAGCTTTCATGGGTGTCCTCCAGCCTGCTTTTCTGCCCTGGGATTGTGAGAGGTATAAAGTAGAAGCTTCTATATAATCCAGTGGTTGGTTTAGTGAGGTCAGCACAGGAAGGAAAAAAAAAAAAAAAAAAAACAGGAAAGGCTTAGAATTATTGTCATAGAAGTAAGCAGCTTTCCAGAAACTGCAGAGCTTACTGCCAGTCACGATTTTAGCAACCGGTAAAGATGAACATGTTTCGGATTAGTTTGTGCCCTGCCTTTAGTCTCTCTCCTGTCAATCTAGTCTGTAAATGCTGCAAGGATTTTTCCCTCCTAAATCCCTGCTTTTATCCTGACATTCTCCATTTAGGTGCTCCTCATGGCTGCTGCTCTGCATAGGCATACCGTCTAGCTTTGAAATTTGTTATATCCAGCCTTATGTCTTATCTTCCTCTCCAGCATTTGCCATCTGTTCCTGGCAGGTCGGTCTCCTCTCTGTCCCCTAAAACTTATTTAGTATTCATTTCTACCTGTACCCCGTGCTCAAAACATTCTTCTTTTCTCTAGCTAAATCCTCCATATCCTATAAGATTTAGCTCAATTTCTTCTTCCTTCAAACCAGTATGGATAACTGACTTCTATAATGTAGTAATTTCCAAATAATTTAGTGGTAAATGGTTTCATATTTTCAATTTATGTATCGGTGCTGAATATTATAGAACCTCTGAAGTCATAGAACATGTTTCTTTTTCTTATTTCTCCATGACATTTGAGATGCTCCCTATTACATGGCAGTACATATTATTAAATAATTAACATTAAAAGTTTTATAAATACTAACTAGTATTTGTGTATCATTTTGAGTTCACAAAATGCCTTCACATTTATATCTTTATTAATTCTTTCTCAAATTGAGTGATATTAGCACTTAAAGATGAAAAAAATTAAAATTTACAGAGTTGAAATAATTCATACAGTGTCTCACAGTTGGTAATTGGTATAAACAGGACTACACCTCAAGTTTTGGGTCTATTGAAAATGCTGACTTGGACCTGGCACAGTGGTGCACACCTGTAATCCCAGTGACTCGGGAGGCTGAGACAGGAAGATTGCAAGTTCGAGGCCAGAGGCAGCCTGTGCAATTTAGCAAGACCCTGTCTCAAAATAAAAAGTAAAAAATGGGCTGAGGGTGCAGCTAGTGGTAGAGTGGTTGCAAGAAAAAAAAAGAAAAAAGATAATGCTGACTTGCTTGGGATTTCTTAAAGTCCCAGTTTTCCTTAATGGATTTGTAGGTATTAGTGTTCAACACTATGGAAACATACTTGGATCTCAATGAAAAAATAACCATTTTCCTGTGAACTACACAGTTAGTATATTTATAAATGTTCAAACAAGTGAATCTGAAGAAGGAAGGTGTTGTGGGTTGAATAATGCCTCTCCTGGCAAATTCTTTCTCACCCAGGACCTCAGAATGTGGTCTCATGTGGAGATAGGTCTTTGCAAAAATAATTAACTAAGGATCTTGATTAAATCATCCTAGATGAAAGGTGGGCTCCAAATCCAATGACTAGTGTCCTTATAAGAAAGGACACAGAGAAAAACAGAGAGAAGGCAGTGTGAAGATAGAGGCAGCCATAAGGCAGGGAACGAGGATTACTGATAGCCACCAGAAACTGGAAGACACAGGAAATGGATAGTGCCTAACAGCCTTCAAAGGGAAAACAACTCTGACAATACCTTGTTTTCAGCCTCCTAGTCTCCAAAACTATAACAGAATGAACTTCACTTGTGTGTGTATGTGCATGTACACCCATGCGTGCAATATTGAGGGGTTGAACCCAGGGCCTCACCCATACTTTGCAAGTGCTCTACCACTGAGCTGCACCTCCAGCCAATTTTTTATTTTGAGACAGAGTCTCACTAAGTTGTGCAGGCTGCCTCTACCTCAGCCTGCTGAGTCTCTGGTATTGCAGGAATACACCATGGCACATAGCTAATTTCACTGACTTTAAGCCACCAAGTTTGTGGTAATTTGTGATGGCAGCCCTAGGAAACTAATATGGAAGGGAATAGAAATTATCATTGACTAGAAAATCTTCTACATACCAGGCTTGTTGTGGGTACTTTAATATGTTATCTCCCAGTAACCTTATGTGAGTTGTTGTTAGGTGCCCTCGAGTCGAGTCCGACTAATAGTGACCCCATGTCCAGCAGAGTGAAACCTTCCCTGATTCTGTGCCAGGCACATGATCTTATTTATGTTTATGCCCATTGTTGCAGACACTGTGTCAGTCCATCTAGTGGAAAGGTTTCCCTTTTTTTGTTGACCTGCCACTCTCCCAAACATGACATCCTTCTCCAGGGATTGGTCCTTCCTGACTACATGTCCAAAATACATGAGATGCAGTCTAGCCATCCTTGCTTCCAAGGAGCACCCTGTTTGCACTTCTTGGACAGATCTATTGGTTCTTTTGGCAATCCATGGTATATTCAACATTCATCTCCAGCACCATTATTCAAAAGCATCAATTCTTCTCCTGTCTCCCTCGTTCAGTGTTTAGCTTTCACAATCATATGATGCGACTGAAAATACCATGGCATGAGTCAGGCACACCTTTGTCTTCAATGTAACATCTTTACTTTTCAATACTTTAAAGAGATCTTTTGCCATAGCTTTTCTTAAAGCAATGTGTCTTTTGATTTCTTGACTGCTGCTTCCGTGGGTGTTGATTGTAGAACCAAGTAAAGCAAAGTTGTGGACAACCTCAATGAAACATTCCCTGACACTGTGCCATGCCTGGCACTATGTTAGTGATTCTCTGCTACTCATAGTATTTTCAGTGGCTGATTGTTTCAGGAGTGGCTGCCAGGTCCTTCTTGCATGTTTTATGGTGTTGAGGATCAAGTCCAGAGCTTCAAAGAGTGCAGAGCAGCACTCTACCAGCCTAACCAAACCTCAGCCCTTCTTTTAGTATTAGGTTCCAGATTTTCCTTTGGGAGCTATCTTTTCCCCAGAATTCAGGTGTTATGCTTTGGACAGCTCATTTCATCCTTGACTCCATGGGTAAACACATGTTTACCCATGGAGTCACATGGAGTTACAACAACATTCTGCTGTTCAGTCTTCTGAACACAGAGGTTGATTGTGGGATGGGCCCCAAATCTCAGTTTGGGTCTGCCATTTTCACTTTTGATCAGATTTTTAGCACACACACACACACATACACACACACACGCATATATATATATAATTTTTTTTTTAACATCAGTTGTGAATCTGGGAAGGTATAAAGCTGGAGTCTTCAGGAGAAGTGAAGTCAAAACCGATATGAAGTGCAACCAAGTCCTTTGAGCTCCTAAAATCTACTGAACTCAAAAATATAGACTTTCAAATATGTGCATTAATAAATAATTTTTTGGCCTAGTTTATACTTGCAAGTATAAGAATCCTAACTGAACAAGTGATTGTAGACAAGGTTTAGTGAGCTTCTGTTTTCTCATCTTTAAAATGAGTGCACTGGGTTCATTAAATGGTGGATTTACTTCTATGTTATTTTATGTCTGAAATAATCAGGATATTTTTTCAGCAGGATAATCCAGGTTGGTGGTCTGGATGTTTGTTCTTGGTGCTAATTGTCATTGTATTTTTTTTTAGTTAATTCTGATCACGGTGACCACTGATATTTTAGTGGATTTATAAAATTGTAGTGCTGTTACTGATCAGCTCTGTAAACTTGGCCAAATCTTTTAGCCTCTGAACCTTAGTTTCTGTTCTTATGATGCCAGTGTCAATAACTGTCTTGCTCAGCTTACCAAGTCAGAAGGCAAAGTGAAATAAGAAGAACCAGCAGGAGAGTATTATTTGGGTCATAAAGGATAGGTAAGATTCAAAATGAGGGGAGTAGAGGTTGGGCATGAACATAAGCAGCATGAACAAAGGCAGAAATGAATGGGAATTCTTCTGTAATATGTGCAGAAATATTTGGAGGCACTTTGATTTCTAGAAGAGCAATTGGTACCTCTTTTAACTATAAGTCTTCATAGTGGTAGTTCTTGTGAGCTACAGCATATTCTTCCTGGTGGGGAGTAAGAACAATAAATATAGTACAAATTTTCTGTATTTTATTGTACTTTATGGCATTGGATTTATAGAATTCTTAGGATTTCAGAGCTGAAATAGATAATAAGAATAAAATAAGTCATTTGTTCAGTACTAATTGCTATGCATTTTGCTAATCTTTTTACAGATGTACTTTTATTTCATTTTCATGGCTACTGGATGAGATAGGTGCAATTATAATTTCTATTTTATGAGGGAGGAAATTGAAGATTAGAGAGATTAAGAAATCCAACTCAGTTGTTATAGTGCTGCACTATGCTCTCTAAGGCCCTGAGTTTAATCCCCAAGACATGGCAGCCCATTCCTGAAGCAATCCCCAAATCATCAACCATTGAAAACCCTATGAGTAGCAGAGAAACACTGACATGGTGCTGGGCATGGTGCAGTGTTGGGAACTATTTCATTCTGTTTTACCTAAGGTTACTATAAGTCAGAACCAACTCAACAGCACCTAATAACATCAACAACTCAGGGTCATGCAGCTAAGAAGTGGCAGAGCTGGAATCATTAAAAATCTGATTGTATGCCTTAAAGATTATGTGTTCCAGAGGTTCCCATCCTGGGCCCTCCAGGCATTGTAAAGTAATCTCTAGAGTCATTGTCTCTCTTTCAATCCAGAGTCATTCCACTGTATTACCACCAGGGGACTATACATGTGCCCTGTCATGAAAATGAGGTTTATTGCATTTAGAATATTTTAGTGTTTAGTTTTTTTAACTTCTGTGACTGCTTAATGACTGAGATGTGGCTATGATAAATATCAGACTTTTAAAGTTTTTCTGGTAGTTAGAAGGGAGTGAATAAAAAGTAAAATGTGTAAATTAATTGATTCTTTGCTGCAAGTAGGGATTTTGAGTAAAGATGCATCACTAAGAATGAATGAGTAGAAATGTATTTCAGTTTTTTAGTGAGTTAAGTAAGTGGCTCTAATGTTTATCTATTATTTTTTGTTTTTTTTTTCAGTACTGAGGGGCCAAATCTAGTGCCTAATGCATGCTTTGCAAATGTTCTACCACTGAGCTGCACCCCCAGGCCACTTTTTAGTTTTTGTTTAAGGTCTTGTTAAGTTATATAGGCTGCCTCTGGCTTCAAACTTGCAATCCTCCTGCCTCTGCCTTTGGAGTTGCTATGATTACAGATGTACACCACCAGCCTAGCAACTATTTCATTTTGAATACATGATTTTTTTGTCTTGGGGTGTTCTGTTGCTTAGACAGACTACTACCACTACTGCTATCACTAATAACAATCATGAGTAGTGCTTTGCATTTTATGGAGTACTTTCACTGATGATATAGGCCCTAGACAGAATTAATCTTCCCATCTTTTGTGTTCACATAGCCCTCTGTACATATGCCTACACTATGCCAGATCCCTATCCCATTATTGTTGGTGTTGTTAGGTACCATCAAGTTGGCTCTGACTCATAGGGACCCTCATAGGATTTTCAGTGGCTGATGGTTTGGGGATTTTCTTTGGGAGTGGACTGCCACATCTTTCTCCCATTTTTGCAGTGCTGGAGATCGAACCCAGGTCCTCCGAAAGTGCAGAGCAGCACTCTACCAGCTGAGCTAAACCCGAGCACTCCACTATAGTCTCCCAGAACAGCATTCATAGTGAGCTGATTTGTGGGCTCTATGGAATTGAATATTGTCCCATTGAGTGGTAGGGAGGAATGTTTCCCAGAAGAATAGGAGAAAACTATATGGAATTTCACTCTTGTTGAGAAGAAAATTGTTTAAATCAGTTGTGGTTAGAAATAAAAATGAAGCTTGAATTTATAGCCTTCTATAATTAGGGAAAAGCATGGGGTCTGAATTAACAGAAAAGACCTGTATTTGAGTTACTTCTTTCCCTATTTACCAGCCATTCATTCTCAAAGCACCTTACACTTTACTTTTATAGTATTCATTACAACTTTAGTTAAATAGTACTTTCTTTAATGATTGTACTTTCTGCTGGGATATAAGTTTTATAAATTAAAAAATATTGCCAAAGCTGGGCACAGTCATGCATGCCTGTGGTCTCAGCAACTCAGGAGGTGGAGTCAGGAGGATTGTGAGTTCAAGGACAGAGGCAGCCTCCATAACTTAGTGAGAGCCTGTCTCAAAATAAAAAGAAATAAAAATGGGCTGAGAGTGTAGCCCACTGATAGAGCACTTGCTTAGCATGTGTAAGGCCCTGGGTTCAACCCTCAAGTATTGCCAAAAGAAAATATTGTCATTATTGTTCACAGTTACAGTCTCTGTGGCTAACACAGCAATTGGTATAGTTTATATGCTTAATAAATATTTATTGAATGAATAAATGCATGAATGTCTGGTAAATTAGATGGGGGAATTAAAGTCAGCTTGGCTCAACCTGAGGGGTTAGAAGAGGTTTCACTGAGGATATTACAGTTAAATTGAAACTCAAAGGATAACTAGGATTTGGCTAAGCAATTAAGGAGAGAAACATTGTGGGAGAGAGAATAGGAAGCTTCTTAAAGGGAAAGAACATAGTTTGAATAAATGCATTCCTGTATCACTGGAATGTAGAAATGAGGAGAATGAAGTGAAATGAGACTAAACAAAGATTAGATTATGGAGAGCTTTAGAGGCTTTGCTAAGGATTTTTCATTTTATTCTAATAGAGATAGGAAGGTAGGATTTTGATAGATAAGAGCCATAGTTATATGTTCCTTTTGAAATGACTGCTGTAGTTGCAATATATTGGAAACCGAATTGGAGGAAGGGAAGAGTGGATGCTGGGAAAGGATTAAGAGGCTGTTGCAAAATCCCAGATGGGATGATGCTGTCTTGGACAAAGATTGTGAAAGTGGAGATGGAGAGACCTGGACTAATATAAGAGATATTTAATAGATAAGACTGTTAGGACTTGATTCAATTGATAGGAGATGAAGGAGAGAAGATATCAAAAGATGTCAAGTGGGTTTTTGACTGCACAGTTGGGTGGGTAGATGTGCCATTTTCTGAGATGAGGAACACTGAAGGAGTCTGAAGGAAAAGATTTTAGGGGGAGATAAGTGTGTTTTTAGGCAGGTTATGTTTGAAGTGCCCCTGAGAGCCAAGTAGAGGATGACTATGGGCAGTCAGGTATATGCATTTGAATTTCAGGTGGACTATATTGTATTCGCTGTAGGCTTGGAAGAAGGACCTGGCAACCCCCTCCCAAAAATCAATCTGCCATTGAAAACCCTATGAACAGCAGAGAAGCACTGACAATAGTGTTTCCCCTGTTGTACAGAGGGTCGCTATGAGTCGGATACCGACTCGACGGCACCTAAAAACAAAAAAATATTGTATTCTGGGAGAAGGGCCCGGCAATCCACTCCCAAAAACCAATCTGCCGATGAATGACAGAGAAGCACTGATAATAGTGTTTTGCCTGTTGTAAGTAGGGTTGCTATGAGTCAGATACCAACTTGAGGGCACCTAACAACAACAACAACAATGTTGTATTCCATGACTGCTCCGTATCAAGAAAGAACTACTTTATTCTTTTTTTGTGACTGAATTGTCTTTCATTGAATGTACTAAGGTGCTGATCATATGGCTTAGTAATCTTAAGGAAAAGGTAAATTATACAGAAAAAGAACAGTAGTTGATATTATGAATTTCATTTGATTGAGGTCCAGTTCACAGGTGGTTTTGGTTTCTGACAAGAGGGCACCTGATTTATTGTTTTAACAGAAGGGATGCAAGAGTCTGGGTGAAGATACAGAAAGTTGTGTCAGTTGGATGGTGGGAAGTTAAGGATGCATCCATCTGGTGGCTTCTATTTTCTCTGTTAAGTAGGAGGCTAGGTCAGCCACTGAGGAGGAGGGAGGATGATAGAAGGGGTGCTATTTGAGGGTAATGAAAAAGATTTAAAACCATCATTGTCTTTTGACCAAACGTGCATTATTGTGAGTTGAAGGCCTTTGTGAGATGACAGTGTGCTGTGTATTATTACTTTTTTGTAGTATTTCAGGAGCTCTGGGACACAGAAAGTGGATGCTCAAGCTTAGGAAGGTGTTTTGAGTTTTTACCAGATGGAAAGGATGAAAGGGAAAGGAAATTTAGGTATTAATATACTAGACTATGGAGTCCTAAATTGAATAGAGAGGCAAGTAAGAGACAATGATTACCAAACTTAGAGTGCATCAGAACCAACTGGAGGCTTGCTAAAAGCAGAGCACGTTCATTTGTAAAACAGGAAAAAAGTTCTGATACATTTCTTATTTGGTTGTTGTAAGTATTAAGGGAGCAGCTGTGAATATTCTATTTAATTTGAAGAGAGTAGTTAACATGCTTTTTTGCTCTAAACTGCTCAGATTTTAGGTGGTTCAATAATCTAGGAAGAAACTCTAGGTGTGAGGGTACTTTGATTTACTTACCTGGTGTGAGACCCTCTACAGGTTACATATTTTGTGTATTCCAACCTTTTGCTTTGAATTTACTGGCAAAATGCCCACTATTTTTCTCTAGTGCATCAAACGTTTTCTGTAACCCTATATGAGTAATTTAGCCCTTCTGTGCCCTTTTAAAATGAGGCAATCCTTATTTGCTGCATTTTACTTTCTCAAGGGGATATTGTGAGATTTCATTTTTTAAAAAATTGCTACCTTCCAAGTCTTAATTTTATCCCAGCGATATTATTATAAAGATGATGATAGTAGCTAACATTTATTGAGCACTTACTATGTGCCAGGCATTGTGCCAGGCACATAGTGGATAAGGCAACCTAAGGAGTGTCTACTTAGTGTTATTAATAAAATATCTCAATCCTTTCAGTAAATGTTTGAGATTATATATTATATTCCCCCCATTTGAAAGTGTGAAATAAGGCTTTGGAAAGATAAGTAATATGCCCAAGTCATGCAACTAGTCAATGATAGCTGGGATTCAAGTCCATGTTTGTTCAATTCCAGGCCCCTCCTTATACTCACTCTACTGGAATTATAGCATTCAACCCCATAGTGTCTACTTTGGGTCATTATATCATCTGGATTGTGAATCTTACAATCACATGCAGACCCAAACCCTGAGAAACTCTGTCAGTCTTCTGAGTTCTATGAAGATGGGATTATCAGGGTTTTGTGAATATGCAGATGAAGAATGGTGAGTTAGAGGCACTTGAGGTGTAGGAATATGCATTTTTATCAGTCATTGAACAAACATTTATTGAATACTTAGTGAGTGGCAGGCCATTGTGCTAGGTATAAGAAAGATAGTTTGAATGCTTACTGATTTCTCATAACTTGAGAAAAGTTAGTTTTGAGGCTCAGAAGAAGAGAGGAGTTATATTATTTATGTTAGCTTGAATGCTCAGAGACTTGCATTCTAGTCTAGTTACCAGAGTAATATAAATGGCTTGGGGTTGTATAGAAAAACTGTACAGTAGTCCTGTAAGGTGGTTGGTACGTGTTAAATGAGAACAATGATTTGGAACTCATTTTGTTTTGTAGACTTATGGTATTTTCTGCTGTGACGTTACTCTCCTTTCTGCCTCCATAAACCCGTTGGGAAACGCATTATCTTTATGCCATAGCTTTGCCTGATGGTTGATAGATTTGGAAACATGGTTGTGTTCAGAGAAGTGGAAGGGCAGAAACCAGCTTGAGATGGAGTCAGTACCCTGGAGAGCTCCAAGTGAGCCCTGGAATCCGCAACACAAATCAGTCTCAGCAGTTCTAGCACTATCAAAATAATTCTCTGCAAGAATTTTAGGATGTTGTCAGAGTTTATCAGAGTAGATTCTTAAGTTACTCCCTTCATTTAGTGTAGAGTACTTGACAGGGATGGCTTTGGTTAGAATGTGTTTTACAGATTTGTAGACTTGGAAGGATCTTTGAGATCATTTCATCTAGCTTCTTCCCTTTAAATATAGGGAAAAAAAAAAAAAGACATCCAGAAGTAGAGTAGCAAAAGGATAAATGTCTTGCCAAAGAACATAACAGTAAGTCATTACAAAAGTCTGGACAAGAATCAAAGTCTTTTCACTGACAAGCCATTGTAAGTATGTGACAACAGACCTACCTATTTTTCATTCTTTAACTGTCCTCTTGATAAAGGCATTTTCAGATAATGAGGATTTAAAAAGTAACAAATCATGAATAGTCTTTTTTTTAGCAAAAAAGTAATAGCCATCTGGGTGAACAGAATTTTAAGGTGACCTTGTAAGTTTGTGGTAAGGGGATGATGTTTCTTTAGGTTCTTTTTGTGGTTTTCAGTGGAGAATATTTTTTATTGTTGAAACATAAACTGGGAATACTGTGCTCACAGATGAGCTGCTACATTGTACATGTCTTTCAGGGGCACAGAGACTATATTTTCTCCTCTAGAGTTACTGATGTTGCTCTAGTTTTGTGTGGTAATTGTATCCTCCTCAAATTCTTTTGCTCTAATAGTTTTTACAGTACAGATGAATCCCCAAATGTTAGAACTGAAACATTTCAGAGGTCCTATGGTCTACCCTCTTTGTTTTATGGAGTACTTTTAGTTCTGAGCTCTCAACCATTAAGTGGATCTTGAGTCTCTGAAACAGAATGCTCACGCTTGTCCCTACATCAGCCTACTTGGAAATGGCTTACCAAACATCTACTCTGGACTGCAGGAAATATTCTTTAAGCAGGTCAGTTGTAAAGAATGTCCTTTGGAACACACATTATAACAACATCTACTCAAGGCCTTGTGCATGGCAGAAGTGTTAGGATCTTACCCCTTCAGGCTAAACTTTCTTAGGCACTCATTCTAAGAAAGAAGCTTTTCAGAGATGGCTTCCTACCTATTTCCTCCTCCAGTCTGTTTATTTTGTACTTTTTAATGATAATTATGCACCTGTTGAATGCTTGCCTTGTTAATATATTGACACATTCTTACTTTTCACATCAAACATATGGATAGATATTATGTACATTTTAGTGTTCAGATTCAGCAAGCATTTGTTGAATATTAGCTACATGGTAAGCATTGTGCTTTAGTTTCTCATTTATGTGTATACAATGCATGTATGTATATATACCATATATGTATACAAAATTTTTTGAAGTCTCAGTTTCTGTGTAAGGTATTATCTACATTTTACAGAGGAGAAACTAGAAGTTTAAAGAGGGTAAGTAACTTCTGTTCATTTCTGGTTTTTTAGACTTATGACCTGATTAGAACTGTGCTTCACACTTAGAGGTAAAAGCCATGTTTGCTGTTCTCCACAATTTGTGCAATGCCTAAAGAAGTCACAATTTATACAGCTGGGGTAGAATTTAATCAGGTATTAAGACTTAATGGTTGGACTGAGCATGGTGCCATGTGCCTGTAATCCCAGCATTCGGGAAACTGAAGGAGGAAGATCACAAGTTTGAGGCCATCCTTGGCCACATAGTGAGTTCCAAGCCAGCCTGGGCTACATCGCAAGATTCTGTCTCAAAAACAAAACAAAATAAGACTTAATTTTTCGTTATACTTCTAGGAGGAAAATATTAAGTTGACTATTGGAAGAAGCCAAGAAGAAACAAAATTTTAGTGAACCAGAGAAATTAATACAAATTTATATAGAACCTAAATTGAAGGATTTGTAGCTATTATAGATCCCTAATCTATGGATAGCATAATAGAATTAGGTTAAGAGTGTTAAGCTAGCTAGATGATTTGGTGGGAGGAGAGCCTAGATACAGGAAAACAAGTTAGGAGATTGTAATTAAGATGACCCATAGGAGCTAGACCCAGTCTCCTTTGGGAAAAGAGGAAGTAAGATTTTTTTTTTTAAATTCCAAAAGACAGTAACATTTTTGAAATTCTTAGCATTGCCCCTATAATTTAACCTTCTAAGAATTGGTAGGTCAGAGATTTTGAACTCTCATCCTCCTTACTTTCCTTTGACCCAAAAATGCTACTTTGAAATTGCTGCTGGTTTTCCTGCCTCTTCTGAAAGATGATCTGTTTTCAACATACTTCAACACACATTATTTCATTTTACTTTTACAACAGCTGTTCTGCAGAAGACATAATAAATAGCATCCCCATTTGCTAAACGAAGGTAAATTAAACAACCCATCCAAGATCACACATTGGATGATTTTAGAGCTGGGAATAGGATTCTATTGAGCGATTCTTCTTTCTTCTTATCTGATGGATGTAAACTTAGCTCTCACATTCCTTTCTACACACTATCCATCAATTTTTCATCATTTTATAATGTGTACTTCTATCTGTATTTACATTATCATAATTATGGAAATATTGCTTCTGCACAGCTAGATGATATACCATACTATGATTATAATGTTTGCCTTACAGAACTCCTTCCCCTAGAGTTAATTGTATTCTTGTGGTTGTTTTTTTTTTTTGGCTTGAATAATTAAAATTATTTACTCTGTTTGATTAGAATCCATCATACATCTGTAAGTTGGTCCATATTTCCTAGATTACAGAGCTTGAGGTAAGCATTAAATGCTTACCCTTTATTGGGAGATGCAATCCCAGGGCAGCAAGAATTATGGAAATGAGGAGGGAAATGAGGCAGCAAGGGAAATGAGGAATAATGGGAAGCAAATGCAAGGTTTGCTTTACCAAATGCATTACTACACCAGACACTGCTTCACAAGTCTTGGAGAGGTAATAGCTTGTCATTTGGTAGGTACACCTACTCATCTACTCTGGACATTTCAATATAGGATATTATGAAAGGTATTAGAATAATTCATCAGAAAGAGGGAAGTGGACTTTATTGGTTGACTCCTTTCTATATTCCAACTCTCACTGGTTAAAATTTGCCATGAAGAATCATCCCTTTCTCCTTCCTGTCTGCATCATCAGATGTGTCTTTGACAGTTTTGGGGAAAGCAAGATCCTATGGTTCTGCAGTGTGGCATTTTATCTGAATCTGGAAGTGTTCCATTGGCCTCAGGAGTTGGGACCATAGGAGCCTTCACAGAATTGCTATGGTGGTATTTGAGACAGAGTGAGTAAAGCCAAGAGAACCTGAAAGGAGCAAAAGATATGTCTAACATGACCAATTACTAGTAATATCTAACAAATCTTCCAATTTTCCTTCTTCTGTTCTCTGCCCAGAAATCTTCCTCCCAGAACCCTTTATTCTGTTTCAATATGGACAATTTGTTATCTAGGCCTATTACATTCTAATACTTTCTTTTTCTTTTTACTACTCTCCTGGAGAGTCATTACTGTTTTGTGGATCTCATTTTTGCTTGTTTGTTTGTTTTTACAAGGCTACAGTTAGAACCTAAAGCCTTGCACATGCTAGGCATGTACTCTATCACTCAGCTAAACTCCTAGCCCCTCCTTTTTTTCTCTTTTACTTTACTCCCTCATTTGACAAGAGCATATCTCCAATAGTTTTTCTGAGAAAAGGTGCCTAACAGATGAATCTTCTGAGAAGTTTCATGTTCAAAGTATCATTATTCATCCATGCATTTGGTTGACAATTTAGTAGAAAATAGGATTCTAGGTGGAAAATAATTTTCCTTCAAATTTTAGAAAATTACCTTTTCTTTCTTTTAGCATCCTATTGATAAATTTAATGTTGATAGGTGAAGGCAGCAGAAAATCAACAATATAGAAGATTTGAGCATCCAAATTAAAAAGCTTAATGTCTGACCTTTTTGGACATACAGATTTTTATATTTAACAATTTAAGGCTGGACATTAATGGCACACACTGTAATCCCATGATTTTGGAGGCTGAGCCAGGAGAATCACAATTTCAAGGCCAGAGGCAGCCTGTACAACTTAGTGAAATTCTGTCTCAAAATTAAAAAGGGGCTGGGGGTGCAGCTTAGTGGTAGAACATTTGCCTATCCATACATAAGGCTCTCAGTTCAACTTCTAGTACTGGAAAAAATATTTAAGAATATATGTTTTTCTCATGTATACATAGAACATTCATAAAAGTATGAAATGTCATAGAACTCATTAACAATTTTAAAAATACATATTATAAAGAATGATCTTAGCTGGGCACTGTGGGGTACACCTGTAACCTCAGTGATTCAGGAGGCAGAGGCAGGAGGATCATGAGTTTGAGACCAGAAGCAGCCTGAGCAACTTAGCAAGACCCTGTCTCAAAAAATAAAAAAGAAAAGAGATTGGGGGGTGCAGCTCAGTGGTAGTAAAGTGCCCTGGATTCGATCCCTCAGTACTGCCAAAAAAA
>VMDO01003592.1:0-118816 GCA_007922755.1 Pedetes capensis
AGCATCCCCCATGTGCCTGTCAGCTTGTCATGCTGTTGGGGCTTTCATGTTGCTGTGATACTGAAAGCTATGCCACCAGTATCTCAGATACCAGCAGGGCCACCCATGGTAGACAGATTTCAGCTGAGCTTCCAAACTAAGACACACTAGGCAGATGGACCCCCCAGCCCACTCCTGAAACAATTATCCATTGAAACCCCTATGAATAGCAGAAAAGCACTGTCAGATATAGTGTCCTAAAATGAGCCTCCTAGGTTGGAACTCATTCAAGAAATGACTAGGGAAGAGTAATTGCCTCTTCAAAGTAGAGTCGGCCTTAATGATGAGAATGGAGTAAAACCCCCAGGACCTCCATATGCTGGTGTGGCACAACTAAAAATAGAAGAAACACAGTGGCTGCAGCAGTGGGCTTACGCATAAAAAGGCACAGTGTTGGGTAGTGTTGCGTTCTGCAGTACTTAGAATAGCTATGAGTTGGACCTAACTTGATGGCACCTAACAGCAGCAACAAAAGCATACTGTTTTTTTGGGGGGGGGTATACATCTATTATGGGCCTAGAAATAGCATGGTGCACTAATGTTTCTGAGACTATGTCATTGATAGTCCTAAGTCATTTGCATGTGCATGCCCCTTTCTCAATGAAGAGTTAAGATAAAGGAAAGATAGGAAATGTTAGTAACTTCTGGACTATTAGATGATAATTCTGGGGATGGAACAGCTACTCTAAGGGCTTTGGAAGCATGCCCAGGCTCCTTTAAGGTATGTTCTACCTAGCAGTAAAAAGAATTTGACATAGTTTCCTTATACTTGTAATGCTGAAGAAAAGGAGCCCAAAAGAAAAGGAGCTAGTTAACCCGACACACAAAGGATCAGACTGTGTCAAATGTGGACTGAGGCCTGTTTTTCTATGTCCCTTGGGTTAAAAATGGCTTGGATATTCTTTTGTTTTTGTTTTTGTTTTTTGCGGTACTGGAGGTTGAACCTAGGGCCTTGCACTTGCATGCTTTGCAAGTGCTGGACCATTGAGCTGCACCCCAGCCCTTTTTTTTTTTTTTTTTTTTTTTTTAACTTTTTGGGACAGACTCTCACTAAGTTATGCAGACTGCCTCTGGTCCCGAACTTGTGATCTTCCTGCCTCTGCCTCCTGAGTTGCTTGCTGGGATTACAGGCATGGCCACCGCGCCCGACAAAAATGGCTTGTATATTCTTAAGAAACTCCAAAAGAATATGTGACAGACACCTTATATAGCTGACAAAACCTATAATGTATGTATATATATAATATATATATATTTTTTTTATTACATGCGATTTCTAGTCCATTTATTTGACATCATTCTTATCTCCCCCCCTTTTATTATGATCTGACCTTTGAATAAGATTTTTCCTTCTTGTAATTTTGAATCAGCTCCCTCATATGAGTGAGAACATGTGTTGTTTCTCTTTCTGAGCTTGTGTTCGTTCACTCAAAATAATTTTCTCTAATTCCATCCATTTTGCTGCGAATGACCTTATTTCATTTTTCTTAATTGCTGAATAGTATTCCATTGTGTATATATACCATAGTTTTTTTATCCATTCTTCTGTTGAAGGGCACTTTGGTTGATTCCATATCCTTGCTATTGTGAAAAGCGCTGCACTGAACATGGAGATGCAGGTGTCTCTGTGGTATGATGACCCATCTCCCTTTGGGTAAATTCCCAATAGTATTATAGCTGGGTCATATGGTAGATCTATTTTTAGTTTTTTGAGGTACCTCCATATTGATTTCCACAGTGGTTGGACCAATTTACAGCTCCACCAACAATGTAAGACTGTTCCCTTTTCCCCGCAACCTCGCCAGCATTTGTTGTTGTTTGTTTTATTGATCTTGGCCATTCTTACCGGTGTAAGGTGAAATCTCAGAGTTGTTTTGATTTACATTTCCCTAATGGCTAGGGATGTTGAGCACTTTTCCATGTGTTTCTTGGCTTTATGGGACTCTTCATTTGAGAACTGTCTACTCAGTTCCTTTGCTCATTTGTGTATTGGGTTGTTTGGTTTTGGGGGAGTTTTTTTCTTGAGTTCTTTATAAATTCTAATAATTAGACCTTTGTCTGATGTATAAAATGCGAAGATTTTTTTTCTCATTCCGTGGGGGTTTCCTTGACTGTTAATTGTTTCTTTTGCTGTGCAGAAGCTTTTTAATTTCATGTGATCCCATTTATCTATTCTTGTTGCAATTTCTTGAGCAATTAGAGTCCTATTAAGGAAATACTTTCCTATGCCTATATGATGGAGTGTATTGCCTATCTTGCCTTCTATAAGTTTTAAAGTTTCTGTACAAAACCTATAATATTTACTACTTTGACACTGTGCAGAAAGAGTTTGGCATTCCTTGCAAGTAGTTATTAAGGATCTTTGTGTTTTCAGTTCAAAGCCTTGGCGTGAACTATAAACAGTTTAAGAAATCCTCCTAAGCCAAGTGGGATGGTGCATGCCTACAATCCCAGCACTCAGGAGGCTGAGAAAGGTGGATTACAAGTTCAAGGCCAGTCAAGAATACCTAGTAAGACCCTATCTCAAAAAAGAAAAAAGAAACCTTCTCAAATATTTGTAGTATTTCATAAGATTATTCAATTTTAGACTTCAGAAAATGTTAAAAGATCATCTATTCGGTATTAGTTTGCTAGGCCTGCTGTATCAAAGTATTGAAAACTGAGTAACTTAACCAAAATTTATTGTCTCATAGTTTTAGGGGCTAGAAGTCCAAAATAACATGTTGACATGATTGGTACCTTGTGAGGACTATGAGAAAGAAATTGTCCCATGTGTCTTTTTTCTTGTAGTTTGCTAGCAATCTTTGGTGTCCCTTGGCTTGTACATATATCACCCCAGTCTTTGCCTTCATATTCAGATGATGTTTACCCTATGTACGTGTCTCTGTTCAAGTATCAAGTAATGATACTAGTGATATAAGATTAGACTATTCTAATGACCTCATCTTTATTACCTGGTAACATCCTATTTCCAAATATACTTACATTCACAAGTATTGAGGAGTAGGACTTGAGCATCTTTTATTGGGGACTCAGCTCTACCCATAATATCTTCTTAAACCTTTGTTTACAGATAACAACACAGAGACCAAAAGAGTACAAAGAAATCATTCAAATCTTTAAACTGTCTAAGAGCAGAACCAGTATTAAAATATAAATCTGCTGACAGGTCCAATGTTTGCTCAGCTACACACTTTACACCATAACACACAATTGACTATAGTATAATGAGGTTCAGATCAAGTGTGCTACTTGTTTGTAGTAATCATATTGTTCCAGTCATCTTTCATCTGCTTTCTATTAGCCATAGAGATGGATCAGAATTAATTCATAATTTCCACTACAGAACTAAGCACATTGTGCATTAGTGGTAAGTTAGAAACAGCTTCATATATTGAGTTCAGATGGAATTTACCCAAGATCTGCTGTTTGCTGGAGAGTATCTGGTATGTTTAATGTTGACTGTCAACTTGATGGGATTATGAAGTGCCGCTGAGGTTAGTAAAGCACATCCCTGGGTGTATCTATAGGATGTTTCCAGAAATGATTTACTCAGTGGAGGAAGACCTTCCCTGAATGTGGGTGGCACCATCCCATAGGCTGGAGTCCTGGATGAAATGAAAGGGAAAAAGAACCTAGCAAGTGGAGGTATATTCATATCCTCCCCTACTCTTCTTGGATGCCATGATGTGAGCTGCTCTGATCTACTCTGCCACAATTGAATGGAAACCTTTGAAACCCTGAGCTAAATCTTTCCTCTTCTAGGTTGGTTATGTGTATTTTGTCACAGCAATGGAAAGTCTTAATACAGAAAATTTGTACCAAGAGTGGGATTATTGCTGTGAGTACCTGACCATGTGGCTCAGAAGCCTTTGGGACTGGTTTGTGGGAGGAATTTGGAAGAGTTTGGAGATACAGGCTAGACAAGCCCTAGAATGCTTTAAACTCAGCTTAATGCGTGATTTTGATGTTAGCACAGAAGATCAGAATGTCATAAGAAATGTGGACAGTAAAGACTGTGCTCATGGGATTTCAGATGGGAGCAAGGACTTCATTAAGAAGTGGACTACAGACCATTTGTGTTACATTCTGGCAAGGAACTTGTCTGCATTTTGTACATGTCCTAAGACTGAAGAAAGTTGAATTTATAGGTGATGGACTAATTGACATGGTGGAGGAAATTTCAGGGCAGTCTAGCTTTCAGGCTGTGGCATGGTTATTGCTTATTCCTGGTAGCCAGGTTTACATTGAGATTTGGGAGCAAAAAGCAGAGCAGAAAGACTTAAAATTTTTTCAATTCAGACAGAAACATCAGTGTAAAGTTGGGGCCAAGGGAAGCATGGTTTCTGAAAAATTAGTGTCATTAAAAAGAAACCACCACCAACAACAGAAATAGCCAACTAGCCAGACGTGGCACATGACTAATCCCAGTGACAAAAGAGGCAGGAAGATCACAAGTTCTATGCCTGAGGCATCCTATGTAACTTAGTGAGACACTGACTCAAAAAATAAAAAATGGCAGCTGGGCGTGGTGGCGCATGCCTGTAATCCCAAGGCGAGCCAGGAGGATCACAAGTTCAAGGCCAGAGGAAGTCTGCATAACTTTGTGAGACCCTGTCTCAGAAAGTAAAGAAAAAAATAAAAGGGCTGAGGGTGCAGCTCAGTGGTCCAGCACTTGCAAAGCATGCAGGCATGAGGCCCCAGGGTCAACCCCCAGTACCACACCAAAAAAATAAATAAATAAAATAAAAAATAAAAAATGGGATGGAGGGGCACCTCAATGGTACAGTACTTGCAAAAGCATGTGTGAGGCCCTGAGTTCAACCCCTAAATATTGCCAAGAGAAGGAGGAGAAGGAGGAGGAAAGGAAAGAAGAAAGAAGCCAACTACTTTGCATAGGACAATGGGAAAGATGCCTTGAAGGCATCTCTGGAATGGGCCAGACTCTACCTCTTGCATGCTTAAGGGAATGAAAGAGTAAACTCATTCAAAAGCTTTTCCCTTGAGAAGAGAGCACCTCAAGACTCTCTATTTGCACAGGACGATCTAGGAAATTGTTTCTCCAGCATTCATTTATCTGTGTTCAGCTGCCCAGGCCCTAAGAGGCCAATATGGGTTTGATCCAAGGAGACCCAGCTACTGCTTGAGCTGATGGCAGACCTTGGTGTTGTCCACGTGGTACTGGTTTTGCAGGCATGCAGAATGCAGGAGTTAGTGTCATGGAGGCTTCACCCAGATTTCAGAGGAAAACCTAGGAGGCCAGGCAATGTATGAAAGGGCTCCCCCCAGGCAGGCCCTAAGAGGGTGGTGTGTAAAGCCGTGAGAGGAAATCTAAGCTATAGTGGAGACCCCAGAATGTTGGAGATGCTAGGAATGTGGAATGTCTGCCAAGGAAAGCTGCAGATGATGAGTGGAGCCAACCCAAGAGAGAGGTTGTAGGGATGGGGCTTCCCAGGCCCATTGGAACTCATATCACACCACATGCCTCAGATGCTGGACATGGAGCTACAGGATGAAGTGTTTGCCGAACTGGGTTTTGGTCTTGATTTGATCTGATTCTTCCTTTCTAATCTCCTATTCCTCCTTTCTAAATAGGAGTATGCAATTTTCTTTTTGGTTTTAAAAATTTCATAGCTCACAGCTAAGAATTTGCTTTCAGTCTCAGAGGAAATTTTGGACATAGACTTTTGAGCAATGCGGTTACCATTATAACCATGGGAGCTCTTGGTGATGGACCAAATGCATTTTGCATATGAGATGGACATGAGCCTTTGGGGGCAAAGGTGGACTGTTATAGTTTAAAAGGATGTGTGTAGATGTCAAATTGATCAGGAGTGGACTTGTAATGGTTAATCTTGATCATCAGCTTCGTTGCATTGGGAAGTGCCTAGAAGATTAATAAAGCCCATCTCTGGGTGTATCTTGTGAGGGCATTTGCAGAGAGAATTAATTAAAGGTGGAAGACCTGCCCTGAATGTACATGGCACCTTCCCATAGGCTGGGAGCCTAGATAGAGTAGAGGGGGAAAGGGAGAAAGCCAGCAAGTCCTGGCATTCGCTCTCTCTGCTTCTTGGATGCCACAATGTGAGCTAATTTGCTCGGCCAAACCCCACCATGATGAACTGAAACCATGAGCTAAAATAAATCTTTGCTCCCTTAAGTTGCTTATGTCAGGTATTTTGTCGCAATGGAAAATCTTGACTAATACAGTATCCAAGCATACATATACAACATAGTATAGGCCAAGTGGAGACTGCTGGAAAGTCATAGAGACCAAATATTGACCTGGGTGTGTACCTTGCCTAGTCCAACAGTATGGGTGGTGGCTCATCCATAGGTGATAATCAAACTCTGGTACAGGTTCTAAACTCAGGATTCATTAGTTTTATCCTCTGAGAAGTCACTTTCTTAAGCTTGAATTCTCATTTCTTTAAAGGAAAGGGTGAGACTTTTAAAAATGCCACGTAACTCTAGGATTCTGTGATTCTCATTCTCTGACTGTGATCAGAACCTCTTGTATTTGGGACATCTGTTGGTTATGGAGAATACATTTAATTTCATGCCAAGTTATATGTGGAAAACCTCTATATAAACTGAGATTTATTCACCCAACCTCAGAGTGGCGTGTGTGACTATTAATATCTGGTAATAAAAATAGTACTTACAAAGTAATTGTTTGTGACTTTGTAAATCTCTCTTTGGATACATTCTAGTGTATACCTGATTGTAAGAGGAATATTGCCAGATTGTCATATTTACTATTACAGTAGTGCCCCCATCATATCTGCACTTTTGCTTTCCATGGTTTCATTTACCTTCAGTCACCTACCATCAGCTCAGTGATCCTCCTTCTGATGGATTATGAAAAGATTAATGGTAGCCTACCTCTGTATTAAAGCATTTACTGATGAAGATCAAAGATCATAGCCTTCAATATGGGTTACGACTAAACATCAACAAAACAAAAATCCTTACAACTGACTGGGTCAGTACTCAACTTCACAATAAATGGAGAAAAGATTGAGGTTGTCCAAGATTTTGCTTTACTTGGCTCTATAATCAACACCTGTGGAAGCAGCAGTCAAGAAATCAAAAGACACATTGCTCTAGGAAAAGCTGTGGCAAAAGATCTCTTTAGAGTATTGAAAAGCAAAGATGTCACATTGAAGACGAAGGTACGTCTGGCTCATGCCACAGTATTTTCAGTCGCATCGTATGATTGTGAAAGCTGGACACTGAACAAGGGAGACAGGAGAAGAATTGATGCTTTTGAATTGTGGTGCTGGAGACGTCTATTGAATATACCATAGACTACCAAAAGAACCAACAGATCTGTCCTAGAAGAAGTGCAACCAGAGTGCTCCTTGGAAGCAAGAATGGCCAGACTGCGTCTTACATGTTTTGGACATATAGTCAGGAGAGATCAATCCCTAGAGAAAGACATGTTTGGGAGAGTGACAGGTCAACGCAAAAGAGAAAAACCCTCCACCAGATGGATTGACACAGTGTCTGCAACAATGGGCTTAAACATAAATAAGATCGTTTGCCTGGCACAGAATCGGCCAGTCAAGTGTTTCGATCTGCTGTACATAGGGTCGCTGAGTCAGATTCGACTTGATGGCACCTAACAACAACAACCTCTGTATTGCCAGTGCCTACATCACTCATCTGCCCTCATCTCAGCCAGACATTCTTTTAGCTCACGTCATTACAAAAAGAATGAGTTACAGTACAATATGATACTTTGATCTGTCAAAATATCACATAATTTCACATAATTTTTATTACAGTATATTGTTATAATTGTTCTAATGTATTATTTTTGTTGTTGTTGTTAGGTGCTGTCGAGTTGGTATCCCACTCATAGCGACCCTCATAGGGTTTTCAATGGCTGTTTCGGGTTTGCCTTGGTAGTGGATTGCCAGGCCCTTCTCCCATTTTTGCGGTGCTGGGAATTGAACTCGGGACCTCAGAGACTGTAGCGCAGCGCTCTACCAACTGCGATAAAGGATATTATTAATCTCTTATTGTGTCTAATTTATAAATTAAACTTTATCTTATGTGTATAGGAGATAACAGTGTATATAAGGTTCAGTACTATCTGTAGATTCAGGCATCCTATGGGGGCTTTCAAGATGCCCTCTGTGCTTAAGGGGTATGTATAATTATTGGCCAGATTAATGGATGAAGGACTAAATTTAAAAAGTTTTACCCCAGAGAGAGCCTAACAATCCTTGCCATTGACACACCACGGATTTGAGAGGAGTTTTTGATGTTTTTGGTTTTGTTTGTTGTAGTACTGAGGGTTGAACCCAGTGCCTCATCCATGCTAGGCAAGTGCTCTGCCACTGAGGTGCACCCTCAGCTCCTTTTTTACTTTTTATTTTGAATCAGGTCTCACAAAGTTGTGCAGGGTGCCTCTGATGTCAAACTTAAGATCCTCTTGCCTCAGCCTCCCAAGTCACTGGGATTACAGGTATGTGCCACAGTACTTGGCTATTTTTTGTTGGTTTTTTTGTTTGTTTTGTCTTTTGTTCTTTTGAAATGCTGAGGGCATCATGCATGGTAGACAAGTGCTCTATCACTGAACTACATCCCTAGCTCAAGGATTTAAGTTGCACCTCCTTTGCACTTCCTTGATACTTTCTCTTTTGTGTAGCCACAGACACTGGCCCCACTGATCCACTCATTCCTTAACCCTGCCCTAGAGTGCTGGGGATTGAACCTAGGGTCTCACACATGCTAGACAAGTGCTCTACCACTGAGTTACATCCCCAACCCCACAGGGATTCTTTCTTCTTGTTATTCATGCTCTTGTGAAATCCCCTCCAGACAAAATAGGATTGACCTGTATTACCAGTAGAATATTGTGTTTGTGACAATATGTGACTTCTGAGACTAAGTTATTAAAAAAAAAAAAATGTGGCTTCCATTTTGCTGTCTTGGCTCACTCTAGGAGAAGTTGACTGTCAAGGCACAAGGATACTGAGGAAGCCCTGTGGAGGAGGCCTCCTTCCCCAGACTAGCAATAACTTGCCTGGCATGCAAGTAGGCCACCTTGGACATAGATTTTGCAGTTTTAGTCAAGTCCTCAGAGAAATGCAGGCCCAGTGGACTTTTTATCACTGCTGAGCTAGATCCACCTGCTTAAGCTGCTCCTGGATTCTGGACCACAGGAATCTTATGAATAATGAATGTTTAGTGTTTTTCTTCTTTGTTACTGTTGTTTTGGCCATACTTAGGGGTTGAACCCAGAGCCTCACACATACTTTTGCAACTGCTCTACCACTGAGCTGCACTCCCAGCCCATTTTTTATTTTGAGTCAGAATCTTGCTAAATTACATAGTCTACCTCTGGCCTCAAACTCAGGATCCTTTTGTATCTGCCCACCCCCACCCCAGATGACAGGTGTTTGCCAGTGCACCCAGCCTATTATTTTAAAAGTTTGAGGGAAACATGCAACAATATCTAATATACCACCTTTCTTGATTCTGTCTCAGTTTTCAGATCACTATTAATATCTTTATCTCCCATGAGATTTTTAGCTACTTAAGGGCAAAGTTTGTGTTTTAATTTATTTTTTGCAGCCCTTGGAGAGCTTACTGCAGAGCTCTGTTTTTTTTTTTTTGTTGTTGTTGTTGTTGTTTTGTTTTTCTTGTATCGGGACCAGAACTCGTGGATGGCTTCTATTGCTGCTTTTTTGAAAGGTGGAAATTACCTTTACTGTGTTATTTTGAAACAAATGCAATATTTTAAACAAGCTTCCTTTAAAACAATTCAGCATGTCTGCAATATGTAAATGAAACAAAAATACAGTTATTTATGTGAGACTTAACAGGGATCTAAACAAATAGGGGGAAGGACAGTACAACCAGGAAAACCTGTTGAAGGAGCTAGTAATCTTTGAGGAATTCATTGAAGAATATCCTTTTTTGCTTGCTTATATGCTTTATTTAAAAATAATTTTGAACTTACAGATAAAAAGCAACACAAAGACCACCTGTATACCTTTTACCTAGATTGACCTGTCATTACAGTTTTGTCTCATTTGTGTTATGCTAATAAGTACTGTCGCTCAGTCAGTACATACATGCAGACACATATGTACCTGCAAATATAATACTTAGTTTCTATATCATTTAAGTATAAGTTCAATATCTTATATCCCTGTATGTGTTTATTTATGCATCTTTTCCAACAGTATAGTGAGTGAATGTGTAAATATCATCCTAAAATAGAAAATGATTTTTTCAGTCTGAAGACAAGGCAACTTTGCATCTTCTGAAGGTGTGATAGTTATGGCTTTGTTCCTGACTCTTCATGTGGCAAGATCTTAGGCAGTTCACTTCATCAGAAGACTAATATGTTCTCAGCCACTTTGTAAGTCTGACTTCTGCCAAAAATACTATAACTTAAACCTGGAAATAAAACACTAATATGCTGAAGATGGGATTAATTCTTATAAGACTATCACTAAAGATAATTTCAATTTTTGCAAAAATAACAGATGAGTACATATGGTTTTACTACATAGAAGTTGTTCTTTATAATTTTGTTACTGAGGAAGACTGATAACTATTGTGCCATTCTCAACTTAAGAATAAAGAAAACATAATTGTTATCTATTCTGTCTAAACTCTGTTGTGTATTTTCTTAATATAATACTAAATATTTCCCCAAAGCAAAGAAGCTGTGGGGGGTATTAATGTTTGTTTTGTTTTGTTTTTTCAGTGCTGGGGATTGAGTCTGGGGCCTTGCACTTGGTAGGCAAGTGCTGTATAGTGCTGTGATATTATATTGTTAGAAATACAACTTTAAAAGGCACTAAGATAACAGAGAAGAATTCAGGAAGACCCATCAATCAAATACAAGATAGGGGAAGTGTTTATTTTTCAAGTAACTGGATATATGTTCTTTTTTCTGTTGGCAAATATTGACCAAAGACTACTATTTTTATTGATAAATATATATTTTAATCAAAATAATTCTCCTGAGAGGACATTGAAAATAAGCTGTCTCATTTTGAAAGTTTTCCTTTTATTAAAATTGAGAGGAAAAGAACATAAATGCTTTTCTCCCATGCCCTTTAAATGCAGTTAACTGTAGTATATAATGAGTCTTTCAGACTACCTTATTTTCTAGGCTTCTCACAATAAGTTTGTTGTTGTTGTTAGGTGCTGTGGAGTCAGTATCCGACTCATAGTCACCCTCATAGGGTTTTCAATGGCTGACTGTTTCGGGATTGCCTTGGGAGTGGATTGCCGATCCCATCAGATCTTGGAAGCTAAGCAGGGTCAGGCCTGGTTACTACATGTATGGGAGACCACCTGGGAACATCTGGTGCTATAGGCTTGGGAGAAGGACCAGGCAACCCATTCTCAAGAAACAATCAACCATTGAAAACCCTATGAATAGCAGAGACGCAGTAACAATACTGTTTTGCCTCTTGTCTGTAGGGTTGCTATGAATCGGACACCGACCCAACAGCACCTAACACCAATTCTTATAAAACTAATAAACATCTAGATACCTCCTCAGTTCTTTGTTTTTGTTGTTGGTAAGGCAAGAGTCTTGCTATGCAGCCGAGGTTGACTTCAGAACTCGCAGTCATCCTGCATCAGCCTCCCGAGTAGTGGGCTTCTAGGCATGTGCCACAATGCCTACCTCCTCAGTTCTTTTATGTTTCATGAAAAGAGGCATTTTCAGGAAATTTGGGGTCTGAAGAAACTCTCATTTGCAATCTGAAGAAGATTTCAGTATATATGCTTATCATACATGTACTTTATAGCTGATAAGACTAGCCATATATATATATATATATATATATATATATATATATATATATATATATCCAACTATGCTGTTAACATTTGTCCCTGGATATTTTCTATCACCCTATCACCATTTTAATCCAAGCCCTTGCTTACTGATATCCCAGAATACACGTTCTTCCTGTTTTATTCCATGCTCTGTGCCAAGTTTACAAATCTTTGTTACTCCTTTGTCTAATAGGTTTCTTAAAAATTTTCTATTCTGTATTTTATCAGTGTTCTCTTTTGCCCTGACTTTAAGACTGTTAGTGTCCTGGCTGTTCATTAACTGTCAAAATTTTTTAGCCATACAGCTTCCCATTATTCTTGTTTATACTAGAGGAAAATCTGTGCCACCAATATGCTATACTTAGTACTGTCTCATAGTTTTTATATTGTCTCCCTGATTGGCAGCTCCTTTCCCCTTCTTGTACAGTATCTGCCTCCCTGTCCTCCAAGAATCTAACCAAGGGGCTGGGGATGTAGCTCAGTGATAGATGCTTGAGTAGCATGCTTGAAGATCTGGGTTTGATTTCTAGCACTGCAAATCATCATCATCATCATCATCATCATAAACAAGATCTCATTAAACTTTTCCTAATAATTTTGCTTTTCAGAATCTAACTTTTATACTTCATAATTTATATATAACTTTGCATGAATGTGTATATATTATTGTTTCTGTACTGCTGTTATTTTTTATATTGTCTCATTCTATCATACACTGTGTTAATGTTATTTTTACAATAATAGATATTATATTCTATAGTTCCTCTTTATTTGCTAGTGCTGAGCATATGATAAATCTTTAATGAATATTTGTTTAAATAATATTTATGATGAATACAGTAGCAGACATGCATGACAGCATATGATGGTAATTTTCATAGGATTTTTGTTTGCTCATAAACATGTTCTCTGCTGATTTATTTATTTTGCATATTTGGAGAATAACATCTTATTCTCTCACTTTCATCTTTTCAAGAGATGAGTCATCAGTGAGCTTCTAGAAACAGCATTGTACTGGGCACTTAATAGCTCCCTCATTATCAGTTTATGTCTCAGGAATATCTGTTAGTATTTTTCCAGACTCGTCAAGATAAAAGGAAATCCTATCATGTTGATAACGATGGGATGATGTAAGAATTAATACTATAATAGCCCTATGGGAATAAGTAGTTGATTTTCTTGGCTATTCTGTAGCATATAAGCATCATGCCTTAGTATTTAGCATTATAATGAACTATATTACGAGATATAAAAAATATACCTGCACCTCAAAGAATGTTTTGATAGATATACATTGAGTTATTTAGTAAATTGCTAAAGATAGTGTGAATTTTAGTTAAGGAGCCCACCAGTCTCATAAATATATATATATAAGAGATTTAGAAAGCTGAATATTTCTAACTTAAAATTCTAACTTGGATGGTAAACTTTGTAGTTTACTGAATCATTACATCATATTATGACTACCATTTGTAGAGTAAATAAAGTATAACCAGGCAAATGCTAAATTTTTCATGGCCTCACTTAACCCTCACAACACTAAGATTATTTTCACAGTTTTACAGATGAAGAAATTGAAATTTAGAAAACTTTCCCTAAAGCCTGTCATTCCATAAGCGATAAATTTCAAAGCTAAATTCCTTGACTCCAAAATCAAGTCTTTTAACTTCAAAACTAGCTTTTCATCACTCAGCTAAAACCACTGCCTGAGCACTATAGAGGTGTTGATTGTATTCTGTGAGCCCAAAGAATGAACACTTTATCTATCTAAGTTCAGAGGGCGAGTTAAAAGTAGGGAACGGTGAGAGCCCCTTGGAGTGTCAGGCAGTGGGGACAGCATTAGCAAAGGGAGGTATGAAATAATGTGGTATATACAATAGAAATATTGGACAGAGAAAGCAAATAGAAATATGTAAATTTTGTATTAACTACATTCATATAATATTACCTTTATGATTATAATGAACTACAAATAACTAGTAGAATGCTTGCATAGCATGTGCGAGGCTCTAGGTTCAATACTAGCAGTGTGCTGAAAAACAAACAAAAAAAAGTAGTTGTGGCTAATAACTTATAGGTAAAAGGCATAGGCACTGGTAAAAGATGAAATTCTGATAATTGTGTCATTAGAGCTACATGATCTCATTCACATTTTTCCAGCTACCAAATGGGGAAAGACTGGTGTATCCGCTATAAGGTTGTTTTTAGGCATATGTATTATATATGTATGAAAAATACCTACCACAGTGAAACATCAAAGGTAGATATTGTCCATAATTGTTTAGAAATATTTTCAGTTCTAGGTGGAAGAAACCCCTAAATTACAGAGGCTTAACAAGATGACAGTTTCTCTGACCACATAAGACTGGATCTGAGTCCAAGACTGGTATCACATCCCAAGGTGTCAGGGAACCAAATTTATATCTTGTTGATGTGGCATCCTTGGCCCAGACTCATGGTTAAAGATGGTGGCATTTGCATTCCAGGCATTGGGATAGAAAAAAGTGGGGGGGAGAAAAGAAGGAAGGAAGGAAGGAAGAAAGGAAGGAAGGAAGGGAGGGCAGGCCATGCATGTGCTGGAGGAGAGAACCTGAAGGTATCACATGACATTTCCACTTGCATATTATTGGCCAGAACTTAGTAACTCAGCTACACTTTGTTGCAAGGGATGCTGAGAAATGCAGTTATTCTCAGCAGCCATGGCCCTGCTAAAAATTTTATTACAGTGTAAGATGGGAAAATCCCTTGTTACATACTGTGTTATTAAGGTTATAAGATTATGATTTCTTTCACACTAACATTGATTTGGTTTATTGTTTTTACAAAGAAATAATCATTAATGGAGCACAAAGGGAAGCCTTAATTTTTAACAAAGTAGAGAGGTTATATTCTTGCCCAGGAGCAGTACAAGGAAGGAAAAGGAACTAAGTACAGACCTTGTTAACACTCTTAACATTTAGACGTCAGGTAGACAGAAGCCAGTAGAAGAATTGGCCAAGGAAGAAAATAGCCTGTGAGTATCTAAAAAGTTGAAAGGAGGATGTTTCAAGGGGGGAATTATTAGCTATGTCATATGTTCCTGTGAGACCAGGTAAAATGAGAACAGGAAGTGTCCACTGGATTTAGCAACATAGACGTCACTGATGGCCTTCCAGGCAGTTTCAGTGGAGAGTCACTGAGAACTGACATCAGATTGGAGTGGTCCAAAGGTAAGTGGATTGGAATGAAACAGACATCTGGAGAGGTTTTGCTGACAGAGAAATGAACAGAGGATTGAAGACAAGTCAGATAGTTTTTTCCCATTTGGTTGGGATTGAATGGAGCATGTTTGCCTATTTGTATTCAGACAGGAATGAGCTAGTAGGCAATCTTGAGCCTGTAGATACTGGTGCTTATGATGTTAAAAAAAATTACTTGTACTTTAAAATTCCCTGCAGAATCATTGTATATTTTCCTTGATACTGGATTTAAAGCTTCAGCAATGCATTGATTCTTATTCATGAAAAAGAGTTGAGTAGAGTCTGTCTAGGGATAAATAGATACTGCTAGTGAAACTTGTGTTCATTGGAATCATTTTCAGAACTAGTCCAGTTACTAAAACTCTTTCAAATATAATACTTCTGTTTGGCCAAAATAGTAAATACTTCAAATAATTAGGAAATACCTATAAAACACCAGGGCTGGGGTTTGGCTCAGTGGGTAGAGCGCTGTGCTGCAGTCTCTGAGGTCCTGAGTTCAATTCCCAGCACCGCAAAAATGGGAGCAGGGCCTGGCAATCCACTCCCAAGGCAATCCCGGAACAGACAGCCATTGAAAACCCTATGAGGGTCGCTATGAGTCGGATACCGACTCGACGGCACCTAACAACAACAACAACAACAACAACAATAAAACACCAATACTTATGTTTCAAAGTATATGTTTTTTGTTGAGAAAATGAAAATATATAGATGAATTGTGTCATAGCTAGTCAATAAACCTGTTTTTCTTAAGTACCTGCTATGTTCCAGGCACTATTTGAGGTCTGGTGCGGGAATGAAAGCCTTCAAGCAATGCTTACATTTTAGGAGCTGGAAGGAAGACAGCAGGCACATACTAAGGTAGTTTTTGTGTACTGAAAAATGCTCTGAATAAATTAAAATGGAATCATATAGTAGAGGATGACTGGGATAACTACTTTTGCTGTGTAGTCACAAAAAGCTTCTTGGAGGTGACTTTTTAGTTAAGATTGAATAAGAGGTGAAGGAGGTTCAAATCAGGGAAAACAAGTTTGAATGTCCTGAGGCAGGTTGTGCTTGGCTGGTAACAGGAAGATAAAAAGGCTGATGTGGCTGGAATAGGGAATAATCTGGGAACAGAATGGTAAGAGATGGTCTCAAGAGTATGTTAGGATAAGAGCCTCGTTGATTAAGGTAAGGAAGTTGGATTTGAAGTTTTTTGGTTTTGGGGGGGTTGTAATAAGAATTTGTTGAAGGGACAGTATTAGATTTATGCTTGTTGAGATCAGCCTGGATGGATGCTATGTGGAACAGTCAGAAAGACTACCGCTGTGAGGCCCCTCTAGTTATCCAAGGGAGAGTTGAAGATGGCTCAGACTGAAGTTATAGCAGTGAAGATGGTGGGAAAGGGTTAGATTCAGGATGTATTTGGGAAGTAATGCTGATAAGATGCACTGATAGATTGGACGTGGGGTGGAAGGATAATCACGAAATTCAGCAGGAACATATATTAAGTACCTTTCCTTAGTGTAAGAGTAGAGAACAAGTATGAGGTGTGATCCAAAAATCTGGGTTAATTTTTAAGTTAAATAATACTACAATCAAAGACACATTGTCTTTAATCCCTCTCAAAATACTCCCATTGGCTTCAAACACAATCTCAATGTTCTTGCCATTTTCTGAAAGCAGTTCTGGAATTCCTCTTTCACAGGTGTCTTTAGTTTTGCTGCCATGGTGGCCTCGCTGTCATGAATTGATTCAAAGTGTTTATCTTTTGGGGAACAGCCAGAAGTCACAGGGTGCCAGATCTGGTGAATAAGATGGACGAGGGCACACTGTAAAATTTATTTGACAGAAATTGCCCTACCAGAAGAGTTGCTCATGATCTGGGATTTAGGGCCACTTTAAAACACACCTTCTCTCAACCATAGCTCACATCAGACTGACTGCACTGGACAAGTTGAAATTTGTTACACACTAAGGTTTGACATACCAACTTGCCACTTTTTGTATTGAAGACCCCTGCCTTTCTGGTAGGTGGCACTTGGCAGCAGCATTCACCATTTTTTTAAAAAAATCACATCACGTACATTGATTTTTAGCAGCTGTATCCCTTCCTTTTTGGATGGTAACTCATCACTTCTCATTTTACTGTTTTTTAAGCTACCTAAATGTCATAAAATTAATCTACATTTTAATATAATGGGAAAAATACAATATTTTTTAAATATAAAGGTCTTGATTGCAAAATGCAAAATAAGGCTAAGTTATACCAATCCCAACAAATACTGAGACTGTTGTTTTATTTACATTTTCACATATCTTCTTGGTTTAAGTGTCTAGCCCCTCGCTATACTGAGACATACCAGGTAACAGTTTCCTTTCTTGTGAACCAGTCCACTTTTCTTATTGACATTGTGTTGTGCTACCTTCCCCATGTTGGCTTCAGTTTTGATACCCAGTTTTGATTCCCACTTCTATTTTCTACTTAATTTAGATTGCCTTCTCTAGCATGATACAGTGATTCTGCTAAAAAACCATGAAACATTCTTCTTCAAGTCATGATCTTTTATCTTCAGCTCTCTCACCATCCCAGTGCTTTAGGGACTTACTGAAGACTGCTGTCTGAAAAAGCATGGTTAACCGAGATTAAATGCTTATCTGAGTGCTTGGTCACATGTGTCATGGACTCAGAACTTTTCCTTGCAGAAAATTCTGATTTTGCCTGCAGGTGTCTCCCTCCTCGTTGAATTAAGATGACCTGTCAAAGCAAGAGTACTGATTAGGAACCCTGTTTCCATTATAGATAATTAGCCCTTTTGCCTGCTTATCTAACTTTTAATACGTGTAGTGTTGCTTGTAACAACTTAGAATACTTATGCCCTCCACAAATTAGCATATTTTCTGTAAATACTGTAAATACTTTCATCTTTGTGAGCCATATGGCTCCTGCCACAGCTACCCAACTGTGCATTTGTATCATGAAAGTAGCTACTGCCAATGTGAAAGTGAGTGGGAATGGCTGTACTCTGATAAAACTTTATTTGCAAAATTCAGCAGCCAGCAGGATTGATCCCATGCCCTATCCTTCTCTAGGCCTTTGTTAAGGAAACTATTACTCTCTGTTCAGCTATCATGGAAAGCTGAGCTGAGAAAAGCACTGTTTACGGAATGTGTTTAGGAGCCATCATATATACACTGCTCTAAGAAATCAAAATTATAAGATTCAGTTCCTGAATCTAAATACCTCTTTTTTGTTAAAAATAATTTTTAATAGTGCAGTCTATTTATTTATTTATTTGTTTATGTTGTAGCGCTAGCACTCATGAGCCCCTAGGGGTCAAAGCTAGGGCATGATGAATGCTAGGCAAGTACTTTACCATTGAGCTATATCTCCAGCCCTCCAAAATTGCAATTTTTGTTTTTGTTTTGTATTAGGTAAGTAGACATAGTAAATCTGCATTGTCTATAACTGAAATCCTGAAGAATATCATCCAATAGTTGGTGATCTCCAAGAAGCAGCATCTCAGTTCCTCTAACCAGAGATTGGCTACATTGAAAATATGGAGAATAGATAAAGACAACCTATTGGGCAAAACATGATAGAAATTCTCCAAAAGATCCAACTTATGCTCTCCTTCTTGCCTCTTTGTGTGCCATTCTAGTCTTTGATTTTATCCAGCTAACAGTAATTAAATGTTTACTACGTGCAAGGCATGGTGCTAAGCATTGTCTCCTGAGAGTGTTCTTCTAATAGAAAAAAAAATGGCCTAATGTAAATGATTGGTGTCTACTTTCCTGCAGTGGATAGCCCATTCCTTGACATGTAGGAGATGCTCAATAATAATACATGACTGAATTAATATCTCAAATAAATTGATATTATTGCTTGCTAATTACTTGTGGACTCAATATGAATCATTAGATGAATGGATAAATAAAACAAGCTAAAACTGGTGTCCACCCATCAACCCAAGGTGATCCCAAATGTCTGTGATATCTAACATTTTTTAATAAGATCACCAAAATATATCTTCTTGTATTGCCACCTCTCACACTGTGAACTAGATAAATATAATAGATTAGTTTAGGGAAAAAGTGAAAACTAACTTGGGGGTTAAAACCAAAAAGATATTTTCTGGCTAATAAAAGAGACATTGTATATCTTTTTGAATATGTACTGAACTTCTGGTTTCTGATATTAGGACTTTTTTAAATGAGAAAACTGTGAATTTATTTTACAGATGAAAAACTGAATCTAAGATTAAGTAATTTATTTGTAAGAGGTCCTTTTTACTGCCTCTTTGTATCAGAAATAAAGTCCTGGTCTAAGAAGCTGATAAGAAATCTTATGTCTTATTTCTTTTGTAATGTACACAATTACATACACACTTTTGTTATTTTCCTTTTCTTTCCAATAGAGTCATTCCAATCTTGTACCAGATAAACATGACTGTAAATAAATATTCATTCCTTTTATATAATAGTGATGCTAGTGTGGGTAGAAAAAATAAGAATCTTTGTCTTATTGTGTGTCACAGTGTTATATTAAGAATACAAACTGAGCAGAATCACATTAAATCACTACTTAAAAACTGCAGGTCATGATATATTAAAAAATAATAGAACAGGACAATTTTTAGGCTACATATATGTGCATGCATGTGCTGGGTTGAAATGTAAAACGTATTCCTACTGCGGAATATGGTTTTTAAAAATGCTCGGAAAACAATGCACATGGCCATTTCTTAGTTAAGTACAATTATTATTAATTATTATTAGGGATTTCATGCTTGTTTTTTGAGATAGGATCTTACTATGTAACCTAGGCTGGCCTCAAACTTGTGTACCTCCTGTCTCAGTATCCCAAGTGCTGGGATCTTATTTTTTCTACCCATTCTATCGGTTAATTTGTTTAAAAACTATAAACATATTGAGTGTTTACTATATCTCACATGCAGTTCTAAGTCCCAGGATATACAAAGATAAGTAAGATTCAGTCCTTGCCTTTGAACTCAAATGGATAAAGCCGACAAAAGGATAATAACTCTTAGTAAGTACTGTGCTATCAGAGTGAACAGTGTGCTATGGGCAAAGAGGAACAAGCAAGTAGTTCTCCCAGAGGATGTCCTAGAAAGGCTTGGTGAAGGAGTGACTTGGGAAACAGGTCATATAGAATGAGAATTTTTCAGGGGTAAGAAGGACATTCCTGACAGAGGGAACTGCGTATATAAAAAGAGGGAGGGTGGAAAGTGTGCAACTTGTTCCAGCTGCAGTAAGAAGTTCAGGGCAGCAAGAGTTTAGGTACACAGAGAGGGATGAGGCAGAATAGATTAAAGATCCTACAGCTCTTGTTATGATTAGATTTTGTTCATATTTCTTACACAGTGACAAGCCCAAAGAGGCTTTGAATCTTGAGTATATAAGATAGGGTGTTTGCGCCTTAGAAAGACAATTCTGTCACCTGTATAATGGGTGTTCTGGAGAAAAGAGGCAGGAAATCTTTTGCATTGCTTCAAGTGGGAGACAAGGACTTGAAATAATACAGCAGTAGTAGGTATGGAAAAGATAGTCTAGTTCCAGAATTCCATTCAGTTTGTCAAGCATTTTCTGATGTTTACTGTATTGCAATTCGTTACACACACACACACACACACACACACACACACACACACACACACACACAAGAAATGGTCTTTGATCTTGAAGAGTTTTCTTTCTAGTGGGAAGCAAAGACATACAAGTAGCAGTATGATGGTTAAGTGTTGAGATAAAGGCTTGCTTACTGTATGAAAAGAGCAAAGATGAGGGGTTCATAACCCAGACCAAAAAGTTCATAAAGCCCTCCTGGGAAGGAACCTAGCAGAATGAATAGGAGCTGGCCAGGTGAAGCAAAGGGCAAGGACCTTAAAAGCAGCAGGCAGAGGAGAGCCAGCCTGAGAATTACAGAACAGTGAAAGCTACACAGAGCTCAGTGGGGGTGAGGAATGGTGTGAATGAGCCCAGAGTAGGAGTGGAAAGTTCACATGCATTCCTATAGTGCAGCTTGCAGGTTCACATACAGCCTCTAGGGTAAGCTAAGGACTGTGACCTTTATCCTGTGGGGAGCCCACTGAGGTCTTTGAAACATAGGAATGTCATGGACAGCTTTGCGTCTAGGTGGGTTATTCTGGTAATGTAAAGAACAGTAATAGCTAACTTTCATCAAATGCTTTTAGTGGGCCAAGTAGCATTGTAAATATTTTACGTTTCACTTGTTGAAACAACCCTAGTATTACCAGCCTCATTTGACAGAAGATCACACAGAGAAAGATTAAGCAGTTTGCTCAGGTTTACACAGTCAGTGGCAGAGCAAGAACTTAATCCCCTGTGATCTGCCTCTAACCCACAGTGGTGGACTGCTAGGGAGAGGAGCTAGGGGCCAGCCTAGTTGTTAGGTGTCCCCTAGTCTTATCTGACTCTTAGTGACCCTCATAGGATTTTCAATGGCTGATTGTTTTCTCAGGATTGCCTCGGGAGTGCATTGCCACATCCTTCTCCCATTATTTGCGGTGCTGGGAATTGAACCTGGGACCTCAAGAGACTGCAGAGTGGCACTCTACCAACCAAGCTAAATCCTAGCCCCAGGGGCCAGCCTAGAGGAAAGAGATTATGGGGGAGCTGCCCGGGGGCAGTGGCAGCACATGGAGGAAAGGCCACTGAATATATTAGTCGGCTTGGTCTACTGTGACAAAGTATCATAGACAGGGTGGCTTAAACAACAGGAATATAGTTTCTCATAGGGGTGGCACCTAAAGTCCAAGGTCAGAGCACTGTCAAGATTGGGTTCTAGTGAAGGCTTTCCCCCTGCCTGTATGTGGCTGCCTTTATTTATTTATTTATTTCATTTTATTTATTGAGATAGGGTCTTACTGTGTCACCCAGTCTGGCCTTGAACTTGAAACTTGTCATCTTCCTGCCTCAGCTTCCTGAATACTGGGATTACAGGTACGCAGCACCACACCTGACTATGCCCACCTTCTTTCTGTGCCTTCACAAAGCTTCTCCTTAGCATATGTGGAGGGAATGAAAGAGCTCTCTCTTACAAGGACACTAATCCTATCAGGTCAGGGATCCACTTTATGACCTTATTTAACCTTCATTACTTCCTTAGAGGCCATATCTCTAAACAGTCACCTTGGGGGTTTGGGCTTCAACATGAATTTTGGAGGACACTAACTTTCAGTCCATGGCAGCAACAATTCTGGAAAGTATTTGGAGGCAAAATCACCAGTTGGTGATTGGTTTGGAGAGCAAGGGAGAAGGAAAAGTTTAAGATGCGTGTCAGATTTCTGAAAAAAAGAGAAGGAGCAAGTTGTCGGGGTAAGTGGCAGTTAGTTGGGATTATGGGTAGTCAGAAGCACATGGGAAGCCTGCTGGAAATCACTGGCTATGCTGATGTGAAGAGAGACACTGGCTTGTGGCGATGGCAGTTGAAGCCACAGATTGGATCAAGTCACCTAGGGAAAATGTGGAGAGTGAAAATAGGGGTCCTATCGAGGTGGAAAAATATTAACAAGGCAAGCAGAAGAGCAGCAATAGGAGAGACTTCAGGAATAAAAGACCTGTATCCCTGAATCCCACGGAAGAGAGTATTCCAAGCAATAGAGAATGATTGACATGATTCTGCGGCCTCTTATGTGTCCAGTTAGTAATTTTAGGTGAGCAAAAGGAAGAGATGTAGATCTTAATCTTTTACTGCCCAATAGGATTACAGATGACTTTATAATCCCCCTCATTCTATGCAAGGAAGCTGAAGCCCTGCAAAGCTTCATGATCTGTCTCTTTCCTGGTCGGGAGAGGACTAGAATTTAGATCTCCCAAGCCCTTGGACTTGAATCCAGTGGTTTTGACGATATATCAAATAAAATCCACCATTGAAGGGTTTGGAAATTAGGTCTATGTTATAAAAAATATAAAATGGAGAAAAAGGATCAGAATTTTATTTTGATATATATTTAGAGAAAAGTAGTAGTATATAAAGTGTATAAAACTTTGTTTAGGAGGAGAGAATAATAGCATTGGTGTTGAATAATATAAGAAAATTGAACGAAATGTGGAGACAGGTTGCTGTCTTCACTGTATTTAGGAGAAATGGCACATTGCCAGAATTACCTGTTATGCTCTGGGCACACATTTTTAATGAGACTCCTTTTTATGTTGTTTCATCATTGACTAGCCTTATTTTATTTTTCTTTTTTATATAACTTATTTCTCAATTATAAAAATAAGATCATGTTAAAATACTAAAAATATGAAACTATAGAAAAGTATAAAATTTTATCTTCATTTTACAATAAAGTGAAGCTATGCTTAAATCTCTTTAAATTTTATTTCTCTTTCTCCCTCCCTCCCTCCCTCCCTTCCTTCCTTCCTTCCTTCCTTCCTTCCTTCCTTCCTTCTTCCTTCCTTTCTTTCTCTTTCTTTCTCCTTTTCCTTTCCTTTTCCTTTCCCTTTCCCTTTTCCCCTCTCCTCTTCTTTCCTTTTCTTTTTTCTTTTCTTTCATCTTCCCCCTGCAAGGTCTTGTTGTGTGGCACAGGCTTGCCTGGAATTTGCTATGTATACCAGGCTGGCCTTGAACTCTAATTCATCCTGCTGCCTCCGCCTCCTGAGTGCTGAAATTATAGGAGCGAGGAAACACGCCTGGGTTCTTTTTTCAAAATTTCTAACTGATGCGTAGTAATTGTCCACAATGTGACATTTCAATGCATGCATACAACGTGTAGTGATCAGATCAGGGTAATTAGCATATCTATCACCTCATTTGGGCTGGAATTTAGCTCAGTGGGGAGAGCGCTGTGCTGCAGTCTCAGAGGCCCCGAGTTCAATTCCCAGCACCGCAAAAATGGGAGAAGGGCCTGGCAATCCACTCCCAAGGCAATCCCCATTGAAAACCCTATGAGGGTCGCTATGAGTCGGATACCGACTCGACGGCACCTAACAACAACAACATCACCTCATTTATTCTATGTTCAGAATTTTCAAAATCCTCTCTACTAATTATTTTGAAGTATTCAGTTAATTGTTGTCAGCCATAGTTATTTCTACTGTGCAGTAAAACAGTAGAAGTTATTCTTCAACTGGTCATAGTAGCACATGCCTATAATCCCAGCTACTCAGGAGGCTAAGGCAGAAGGATCACAAGTTCAAGGTCAGTCTGGGCAACATTTTAAGAATTTGTCTCAAAAAGGGATAGAGTTGTAATTCAGTGGTACAGCTCATTCCTAGTCTGTGCAAGGCCCTGGGTTCAATCCTTAGTACAAAGAAGAAGAAGTAGAGGAGAAGGAAGGAGAAGCTATACCCCTGTAACCACTGACCATCCTGTCTCCATCTCCTTCCTCTCACCAACCCGCCCCCCCAAATACTACCCAGGTTCTGGTAACCACTATTCTATTTTCTACTTCTTTGAGATCATTTCAAAAAGAGTGAGGACCTTATCATACTCACATTTCCTGGCTTCTTGTTGTGGTTAGGTGCTATTGAGTCAGGTCCCACTCATAGCAACCCTGTGTACAACATAACAAGACAGTCCCCGACACTCTGCCATGCCTGGCACTGTCAATGCTTCTCTGCTATTCATAGGGTTTTCGATAGTGTATTGTTTGGGGATTGTTTTGGGAGTGGGCTGCCAGGTCCTTCTCCCATGTATCCCAGCTTAGTTTGCAGAAATAGATTCTCAATATTTATTAAATGAATGCATCCTGTAAATTTTGATGGGGATTATGTTAACAGGGCAATTATAAAAGGATTCATTTAGCGGCTATTTATTAAGCATCATCTATGTGTAAACAGTTGGCACTAGGAATGAGAAATGGAAGAGGGAACTTACAAATAGCTATGATGAAGGTGCTTGGTGCTGGAGGAGAAATATGAAAACATCTACAAAATAATAATATAGTCACAGAAGTATCTACAAATAAAATATGCTACTCTAAAAACCCAAAGTGCTGTAGGAGCCCAGAAAAGAAATTCCAGTTGGAGGTAGAAGAGTTTCATGGAGTTTCACAGGGAAAGGGAGCTTTTGAGTTGAATTTTGAAGAATATCTGCTGGCATCTTGGGCATCTCAAATCCATGTATCTATATGGCATATTGATTATTTTTCCATCCATCCCAAACTTGCATGCCTGAGAGGCCTGAACATGATCACTTACCCCTAGGTCCTTCCTTTTAGGAATCACTTAACTCCCTTTTTCCCTCCAAATTAATTTGGTCACTGTAGTTAAATTAAGTTTTGAATGGCAAGCAGTTTGTTAACAGTTAATAAATTCTGTACATAGTTAAAAGCTTATTAAAAATTCAATTTATCAGTTCCCATATATATCGGTGCTCCAGATTGAACCCACATGCACTTTACCACTGAGCTACACCCCAGCCCTAGTCACATATCTTAAATTTTGTTAAATGATACACAAAAATGTCATACTTTGGAACCATTCACTCATTTTCCCCCACTTTGAAAACAATACAGTTTGGGGTTTTAAGTAATATACAGGAAATCAGAGAACTTACTACAGAGGAGCTATCATCGTATACCATCATGACAGTATTTTTATAATACTGTTCTTCTAAGAATATATTTCTTTTGCTTTGTCCTTCTCTCTGTAGAACCCTAAAATTTTCTCACTGCTGTGGGATTTCCAGATAGTAATACGTTTCTGCTGCCATTTGGAGGAGCCTGCATCACAGAGTAATGAAGAGTTGAGTCTGACTTGCAAAGATAACTTCTTTGAAATTCATACCCCCCCCCCGAAGACTTTCTCTCCCATAGTTAATATGAATTGCATCTTCTAGATTTCTTTAGTACTAAATCTAATGGAAGTTACAATTATGATTAATTAGTTTGTAGAGATGCTGAGGGTGTTCTTATACCACTGAAATAATAGATCTTCAGAAAACTGAAAGTGAAACTGTCAGCCCTTGGCGTCTGTAGTTAGCAGACTACTCAGCTTTGTTGCTAAGTCAGGGTAATTGGGAAATTAAGCCAAGAGTATGGGAGACCTAAAAGCTCTCCTAATGAAAATTTTGCTAAAATCTATGAACCATAATATAGTCTCTATTAATCCAGATTTTTAAATTATACCTACAAATACTTATTGTCTAGAGTAGTCCTAGGAGTTAGGAAAAGCAGAAATGTCTAAAAATGTGTTTCATTCACTTTTTCCCCAAGCCATAGGACAGAATTATTAAGAATGAAGCTAGGTACACCACTGTAATCCCAGCAACTCAGGAGGCAGAGGCAGGAAGATCGCAAGTTTGAGGCCAGGAAGCAACTAGTGTAATTTAGCAAGACTCTGACTTAAAATTTAAAAAAGAAGAAGAAAAAAGATAATGGGCTGGGAATGCAGCCCAGTGGTAGAGCACATGCAAAGTATGTGCAAGGCCTTGAGTTCAACCTTCAAGTACCACAAAAATAAACAAATAAAAAAATAAATAAGAATTACTAAGAATGAGCAAAATTCATTAATAAGAGATTTACCCTTCTGGTATTTTATTCTGGTGGAAAGCTAGAAAAATGTTTTGAAAAGTAAAAGATTAAAGAGTTAAAGTGATGCTGTTTGTGGTGGTGCATAACTATAATTCCCAGCACTTGGGAGGCTGAGGCAGGAGCATGAAATCAAGGCCAACCTGGAATGCATAGTAAGACTCTGTCTCAAAAATAAATAAATAATTAAATAAGTAAATCAGTGAAATTTCAGTTTGCAGAGTGGCGTTCCAGTAGTTTTACCATGATTGTGAGGTCTTGAATTCTAATGTTGCCTTTGCTAGCATAATGCTAACTAGATATTTTACTTACTTTAAAATTTTTCATAATTGCCTAGTTTCTATCAATAAAGTAGAGAACTTGAATTTAGAATTACCTTCAAAAATGCTATTGATTCCTTTTCCATTAAAAAATGTAACTAAACAATCTCTAAGGGCCAAGAGGCTGGGATTTAGCTCAGTTGGTAGAGCGCCGCTCTGCAGTCTCTGAGGTCCAGAGTTCGATTCCCAGCACCACAAACATGGCAGAAGGATGTGGCAACCCACTCCCAAGGCAATCCCGAAAACAATCTGCCATTGAAAACCCTATGAGGGTCACTATGAGTCGGATATGACTCGATGGCACCTAACAACAACAACAACAAAAGCCAAGATGAACAAAGTATCTCTGGGTTGTCCTTGCCTTCTTTAAGGTTATTTTCTGTCCTACACAAAGAAAGGAAAGACCTTCCCAATTTGAATGTTTATAAACTACACTTAAGCCAGTACCACAAACAGTTCCACCTCAGCCTGGGATTATTCTGTACTTGATGACATCACATTCCTCCTTTAAATTTTAACTCAAAGTTCTTTGAAGTCATGTCCACCCCCTCATGCTTGCAAAACCAGGTCTGAAGCTGTTTTCTTTCCTCCCAAGTAATATCTGCTATTCACGTGTATGAGTGTATAAATGCATATATGTATCTGTATGTGTTTATATATACACACATATACACAACAACACAGAAGTAGGCTTGGGTGTAGTATCACAGTGTTTACAACTGGGGTTATCCTCACTAAAATCATTGAAAAATAGCCAAGACCTTAATGTGGTACTCTTTACAATAGTATGGATATAGAACCAACTAAGATGCCCATCAACAGAAGAATGGATAAAGAAATTGTGGTACATGTACACAATGGAATATTACTCAGCAATAAAAAAGAATGAAATAATGTCATTTGCAGCAAAATGGATGAAACTAGAGAATATCATCTTAAGTGAAGGAACACAAACTCAAAAAGAGAAATACCTTATGTTCTCACTTATGTGAGAGCTGAATCTTAAAGGAAGAAAAATCTTATACTTAAGTAGATATATAAAAATGAACAAATGAACTTAGCTAAGAAGGGAAAAGGGCTGGGATTTAGCTCAGTTGGTAGAGTGCCACTCTGCCATCTCTGAGGTCCTGGGTTCAATTCCCAGCACTGCAAAAAAATGGGAGAAAGACATGGCAATCCACTCCCAAGGCAAACCCAAAAGAATCAGCCATTGAAAACCCTATGAGGGTCACTATGAGTAGAATACAACTTGATGGCACCTACTAACCAACCAAGAAGGGAAAGGGCTAGGGTCTAGCTCTGTTGGTAGAGTGAGCTATGTACTTTCTGAGACCTGGGTTCGATCCCCAGCAACATGAAAATGGAAGGAAGGGGCAATCCACTCTGGAAACAATCAGCCATTGAAAACCCTACGAGGGTCTCTCTGAGTTGGACCCAACTCGAGGGTACCTAACAACAACAACAACAAGAGAAAAATATAAGCAGAGTAGAAAAAGTAGGGAGAGGACTAGCAAAGGGAAGCAAAGGTTGTAGAAGGTGGGAAGAGGAGGAGAAACAATGTAAAGGGATAAAGGGGGAAAGGATAATCTCAGTGGAGATTGAACCCAGGACCTCAGAGAGCTCAGAGCAGCACTCTAACAACTGAGCTAAACCCCAACCCCTCTATGCAGCATAGTCTTTATTTACTTGGTAGTATCTTGGTTCAGGGCCTAGTACAGTGGCAGCTAAAAAAAATGAGCATTTAATTAAAGCCTTTAAAAATCAGGAGATGGACTTCTTTTAATATGAGGAAGCAAATAAAACAATGCCTTTGTTCTCTATGTCCCTAAAAGTATAGGAAACAGAACATTTAATATAGTAAATAAGAAAGCTGCACACAAAATCAGAAGTATCATTAAGAAAGATAAGATTTACAGAGGGTCAATTACATGAAGGATGCATAAGTTGAGTCCCGAATGTCAGTGTTTAGATGCAAATTAATTTAAGCACTTAGTGAAATTGTTTTCAGAAAGCGAGGGGATCATAAAATAAGGTGCAGAAGTTCAAAATGAAAAAGTTACCTTAGACTTAGTAAAAGGACGACCCAATTATGCATTAAGGCATTTTTTACAATACTTAAAATTTTTCACTAACATCTGGAAACTTAGAAGTGAATTTTTTAGAGAATGAGGATTTGAATCATTTATTTATTATTAGTGTGCCTGTTTAAGTAGAAGAGAGTTGCTTCTAGGCAATGCCTCAGACTTCATTTTCCCTCCTACTCTCTCTGCTTATGAGTCATGAAAATCAGTGTGCTGTCCTTCACACACAAAGAAAATGCTGTTGACCCATCAGCAGGGAATGCACTGCATTTGTAACCATCTGTTCTTCCTTATATTCAAGCCCAGACATTTCCAAACTTCTTGGCAGGTTAGGGAACCTTGGATGGCTGTAGACTGGAGCAAAGATAACCAAACCTAGAGGTGATGTGCATGACCTCTGGCCTCATTAGCATAAGGACTGATTGAAATAGTAAATTATATCATCAATTAGGCTTTGTGTGTTAAGTCCTTCATGTTCATGTTTTTTATCTTTTCTATCTTCCCCAGCCTTTGCCTACCTAGTAAGCTGTGCTCTCTAATCTTTATCCATAAAAGCACACTCTGGAAAGCAGTGTCAAAAATGCATTATAGCAACAAAGAGCCAGGGGCTTTGGGAATCAGAGTCAGAGCAGCTCAAGGCCTGGCTCTGCTGCTTAGTAAATTTATCATCCCAGACAAGGGAGGCACTTAGTGACATTGTTTTTTTTTAGTACCCTCATCTGTAAAATGGGGATGAGGCACACCTCACAGAAATCCATTGGGGTTACACAAGGTAATATATTTAAGATGCTACTGCAGCCTAGGATATAGAAGTGCATGCTACATAGCTAGAAATTAAAAGGGACTAGGCTTGTTTACAGTAAGACTCATGCATTTAACTTAAAAGATAATGTCTTACCTCTTCCAGAAAATTTCACTTTTTGAACAGAATTTAAAGACATAATCTCTAATTATGGAGTTAGGAAAACTATACAGTAGTGGAAAGAAGCTATGTTTTAAGTGAGCCCATCCCAACACCCATATAATCACAGACCTCATAGGACATGCCTGTTTACCGAGTTCAGAACTATACACCTTTGTCAACATTACTTAAGACTTAGCTTGTACGAGGATGAACCATCTTTTCCTTTTGTAAACTGTGTGCCAGGTTCCTAATGCTGCCATAAATTACACACAAGCTTAGTGACTTAAAACAACAAAATTTAGAGCTGAGCCCTGTGGTGCATGCCTCTAATCCCAGAGACTCGTGAGGCTGAGGCAGAAGAATCACGAGCTTGAGGCCAGAGGCAGCCTGTGTAACTTAGCGAGACTCTGTTTCAAAAACAGAAAAATAAAGCATGTGCTAGGGGTGCAGCCCAATGCCAGAGCACTTGCAAAGTATGTACAGGGTCCTGGGTTCAGCTCCCCAGTACGACGAAAAAATAAAAACAGAAATTCATTCTTCACAGTCATAGGTATCAGAAGTCCAAAATCAAGATGTTGGCAGAGCCGGTTTGCTCTGGAGATTCTTAGGGAGAAACAATCTCATGCATGTCTCCAAGCTGCTGCTTGTTGCCAGTAGCCCTTGGCAACCCTTGACTTTTAGTCACACGTCCCTCTTCACAAGGTCCTTTCCTCTAATGTGTGTCTCTCAAGTCTCCTGCCTCTTCTAAGGACAACTGCCACTGGATGTAGAGCCCCTCTAAATCCACAGTGATCTCACCTTAAGATTCTTAATGATGTCTTCACAGACCATTTTTCCAAATAAGGTCACATGCACAGGTTCTGGAATTAGAACATGAACTCAGCATTGGTAGGGGGCACCCTTCAACCTGAAACAAAACATGTAAGAGAGAAGAGCCAGAAGCTGAAGGGAATGGGAGGATGAACTAGAAGAGGAAACTCTCCTCCTTCGAGATTCCATCCAATGGGAATAGTACAGCTTCACTGCCAATATGGTGCCATGGGACCACTGAAGATTAATTTTCTAGGTGCAATGAGGCCTCTGCCCAATGGGCAAGTTGTCGTCTTCAGCTGCAGGAGCACAGCCATTGGGACTTGTTCGATTGTTTTACTCAATTGTAGCAATGCTGTTTAGTTTCTGGGGCCTGCTATCTATAGTATATTTTGGTAAAGAACAAGCAAAGAAACTAGAAGAACCTTCATATGATTTAGGCCTGGGTGCCATGAAGGAATATTCTAACAACAACCATGTGTGGCAGATTTCAACAGCCACCAGCATCTCTTAGCCCCTTGAGTCACACCACCACCACTGCTATCCACTTTTCAGGTGTATAATTAGAAACTTGGTTAACAAGTGAAATAAGTGGAGGAAATTGTAGTATTGACATTTTTGGTTTTACACTGTGCTGGAGCACTGGGAAATGACTAGAAGATCTGCATAAAGAAAGATAAATCATTTCATTTTATTCACCATAGTAGTGTTACTAATGACTGGAAAAATGATATACTGAGTACTTGGGTTAGTCAGCTTCCAGTTACTGTCAGAAATACCTGAAATAAATCAACTTCAAAATAGAAAAAGATTATTATTTTGTCTCACAGTTTTGGAGATTTTAGACCAGGGGTAGCCAAACTTTTGGCTTCCCTAGGCCACATCAAGTAAAGAAGGATTGTCTTGGGCCACACGTAAATGACATGTTGTTGTTGTTAGGTGCCTTCAAGTCGTGTCTGACCCATAGCGACCCTTATAGAGTTTTCAATGGCTGATTGTTTCAGGATTGCCTCTAGGAGTGGATTGCCATGTCTTTCTCCCATTTTTGCAGTGCTGGGAATTGAACTTAGGACCTCAGAGACTGCAGAGTGACGTTCTACAAAACTGAGCTAAATCCCAGCCCCATAAATGATATAGTTAGTGCATATATATAATAAGGGAATTGTCACAAAGAAAATAAATGCTAAAAAGCACATGATGTTAAGATTTTGTGGGGCCACATTACTAGCTGTCTTGGGCTGCATGTGGCCCATGGACCACAGGTTAGACATTCCTGTTTTAGACCATGACCAATTGGCCCTGTTGCTTTGGGCCCATGGCAGCACAGTACATCATTGCAGCAGTGTGTAATGAAGCAAAGCTGCTCACTTCATGTCAGCCAAGAAGCACAGAGCAGGAAGGGGATGGGGTCCCACAATCCCCTTTTAAGTGCATGTCCCCAGTGACCTAAGACCTCCTAGTAGGCCTCACCTCTTAAAGACTCTAACACTTCACACTAGCATGGCTCTAGGGACCAAGGCTTTAAGTATGAGCCTTTGGGAGGGTATTCCAGCTCCAAACGATAGAAGTATTAACATCAGGGCACTTTGCCTAAGACAAAATTTGATCCTGGCAGCTCTAAAATTGTTTGGAATGATAGGTCATCCAAGAAAATCTAGCATGGTAGGAAGTTGTGACTCTGAAAGATTTCCTACAAGTTTTATAGCAAACTGCCCCTGAAACAGTTTTTGCACAAATTTTTGAAACCAAAACTCATTTATTCATCAGATCTCTAGACCAAAATATCTTCAGGGTTAATTACTGCATTATTCCTTTTATATTTGTGTCCCTGGCACAGTATCTATTTAGGAGATGTTTAATCAGCCAGATATTTAGTGTATTTTATGTCTGCTAACCTTTTAAGGCCTGCAGCCATACCACTATGGCGTGTGATCCCATCAGATCTCAGAAGCTAAGCAGGGTCGGGCCTGGAGACCGCCTAGGAACATCAGGTGCTGTAGGCTTGGAAGATGGACCCAGTAACCCACTCCCCCCCCCAAAAAAAATCAGCCATTAAAAGCCCTGTTAATAGCAGAGAACCACTGACAATACTGTTTCGCCTGTTGTACATAGGGTTGCTATGAGTCAGACACTGACTTAACAGCACCTAACAACAACCCTTTAAGAGATCTACAGCCATGCCACCGCAATCCCATCTGATCTTGGAAGCTAAACAGGATTGGGCCTGTTTAGTCCTTGAATGGGAGACCACATGGGAATACCAGGTGTAGTAGGCTTGGGAGAAGGACCCAGCAGCCCACTCCTGAAACAATCAGCCATAGAAAACCTTATGAATAGCAGAGAAGCACTGACAATAGTGCCAGGCATGGCACAGCCTCAGGTAGTGTTTTGTTCTGTTGTACATAGGTTGCTTTGAGTTGGGCTTGACTTGATGGCACCTAACAACAATAACCACCACCTTGTAAGGTGCTATCATTCCATTTATGATCTAAAGTCCCAATTAAATGGATACAGTCTGTCTCATTCTTTTCTTTTTTTTTTTTTTTCTTCAGTACTGGGGACTGAACAAAGGGCCTCACACTTGCATGTGCTGCAAGTGCTGGACCACTGAGCTGCAACCTCAGCCCATTTTTTTACTTTTTGAGACAGGGTCTCACTAAGTTACGCAGACTGCCTCTGGTCTCAAACTTGCGATCCTCCTGCCTTTGCCTCCCAAGCCGCTGGGATTACAGGTGTGCGCCACTGTGCCCAGCTTTGTCTCTTCATTCTTCAGGATAACTTTTACTTGTCTTGGTAAGGAAAGATGAGAAGTAAATACATGATTTCAAGAAGAACAATATATAGTCATAAATCAGAACAAGATATTACTGTTTCAGAGCAGAGGTCTGCAAACTATGGCCTGAGAGGCAAACTCGGACAATCACCTGTTTGTATAACCTGCAGGCTCAAAATGAATTACATCCTTAGATAGTTGGGAAAAAAATCAAAAGAAGAAAAAGATTTCATGACACATGAAAAACATGTAGAATTTGAATTTCAGCGTCCACAAATAAAGTCTTATTAGAATACAGCTCCTTTAATTATATGTTGTCTGTGACTGCTTTTGCCATACAATGGCAGAAACTATATATGGCCCAGAAAATCTAAAGTATGTACTTTCTGGCCCTTTTTAGAAAATGTGTGTTTGCTCCTGCTATAGAGTTTGGTAAAAGTGCTAATTTTTGAGCTTCAGTATATTAAGCACTTGAATTTATCACATGCTGTATTTTGACCTGAGAAAACCAAGAACATGTAGCAAATAGTTGTCAGGCATCACTCCTGTGGACTGAGGGCAGTGTAGAGTCCTTTATAAGCTTGGAAGATGCTCCACAGTGCTCAGAAAATGACCCATGACCAAAACCAGGCAGGTATATTAGTTACTTTTCACTGCTGTAACCAAAAGAGCTGACAGAACTAACTAGAGAGAGGGAAAAGTTGTTTTGGCTCACAGTTTCAGAAGGTTCAGTCCATCACAGCAGGGAAGGCATGGTGGAGCACTCAGTTCACCTCGTGGCAGGCCAGGAAGCTGAGAGCTTGTAGGAACTGAGGCCAGGAATAATCTTAAAAAGCCAGTAACCCACTCCCTCTAGCTAGGCCCCACCTCTGAAAAGTGCACAGCCTTTCAAAACAGTGTTCCCAGCTGGGGACCAAGTGTTCAAAACAGCTTGTGCAGGGACATTTCAAATTCAGACCATAACATTCTGCCCCTGGCCCTCAAAGGCTCATGGCCATCTCATAATGCAAAATTCATTTAGTCCAACTCCAGAGGTCTCCAGAGTCTTAACAGTTCTACATTGTTCAAAAGTCCAAACTCCAAAGTCTCCTCTGAGATTCAAGGTAAACTCTTAGCTGTGAGCTCTGGTAAAATCAAAAATAAATATACGTATTTCCAATATATAATGGCACAGAGTAAACATTCCCATTCCAAAGAGAAGAATTGGGGGCGTAGGAAGTAAGATGGGATCAAAGCAAGACCAAAACCCAGTGAGGCAAATATTAAATCCTGTAGTTCCATGTCTCACATCTGGGGAACGTGGTGGTGTCATCTGAACTCCAACAGGCTTAGACACCCCTATTGCCTCTTTCTTTTAGGCCAGCTTCATTTGTTGCTGGCACCTTTCCTCAGCAGACATCCCACATTCTCGGCATCTCTAACACCCTGGGGTCTCCACTGCAGTTTAGTCTTTACTTTCACAGCTTCATGCTCTGTCTCATAAGGGATTCCCCACAGGGAAATCTGACCCTGCTACATATTTCCTGGCCTCACAGGCTTTTCTCTGGAACCTTGGTGAAAGCCTCCATAATCCTATAACTCTTGCATTCTGCATGTCTACAAAAGCAGTGCCATATGGATGACATCACATTCAGCTGCCAGCTTGAACAGTAACTGGGCCTCCTTGAACCATGCATGCAGCAGCCTCTGAGTGCCTGGGTGGCTGAACTTAGGAAAGCATTTCCCTAGGTGGCCCATTCCCAAGAGAGAGCCCTGCAGGTGCTCTCTTTTCAAAGAGTGTCTTCCAAATGAATTTGCAGTTTTACACCATGGAGCCTATGAGTGAGGTCTGGCCATTTCATGAGATGCCCTCAAGACATCCTTCCTATTGCCTTAGTGCAAAGTTCTTGACTTCTCTTTAATGGTGCTGATCTCTTTAACAACTATGGCCACTACAACTTTAAACACGCTCCTTTCTTGACCAAACTGCATGTTTTCCACATATTCCTGCTTTACTTTTTATTGTTGAGTTTCACTGTAAACCTGGCAAATGTAGCTATGACATGAATGCTATGTTGTTTTGAAATTCTCCTCTGCCAAATTAATGAGTTCATCACTTGTTCAAATTTTCAGGACATGGGTAAAATGTAGACAATTTCTTTGCCAGAATGTAACACAAGTGGCCTCTAATCCAATTCCCAATAGGCTCCTCATTCCCATCTGAAACTTCCTGAGCACAATCTTTACCGTTTGCATTTCTGTCAGAATTCTGGTTTTCCACACTCTCACCAGATTCAGCCATTAAGCTTTATTTACAGCATCCTAGCGCTTTCCTGCCTCATACCTCCAAATTCTAAATTCCTCCTACAAACAAGTTCCTAAGACCAAGAACCACAATGTCACATTTAGGCACAGCAAAACCCCAATCTCAGTACCAATTTTCTGTATTACCATATATTCTTTATTCTAAACTTCATCTCATTTAATGTTGTTGTTGTTAGGTGCTGTCGAGTCGGTATCCGACTCATAGCCACCCTCTGTACAACAGGGGAAACACTATTGTCAGTGCTTCTCTGTTGTTCATAGGGTTTTCAATGGCAGATTGATTTTTGGGAAGGGGTTGCCAGGTCCTTCTCCCAAGCCTACAGCTTCTGGTGTTCCCAGGCGGTCTCCCATCCAGGTACTAATCAGGTCTGGCCCTGCTTAGCTTCCGAGATCTGACGGGATCGGATGCCACAGGGCTACAGCTGCAGGTATCTCATTTAATAGCCCTCTAAATCTGTTGAAAGGGTGCGGGTTAGATTTGAGAACATGTGGTAGTTACTTTTGTGTTGCTGTGATCAAATTCCTGAAAGAAATAAGAAAAGGTTTGGTCACACATGCTTGTGTAGAACATCATGGTGACAGGATGTGTGGCTGAGGACAGCTGTTTATATCACAAGTCTAGAGGCTCTCCAGAGGCCACGTATAATCTTCAAAGTCCTCCCCCCAGTGACCTCCTTCCTCCAGCCAGGTCTCACCTCCCAAAGTTTGCACAACTTCCCAAAATAGTGCCACCAGCTGGGGATGAAAAATTCAAACCCACGAGCCTTTGGAGGACATTTCACATCCAAATAATAACAGCAGGATAGCCAAGGAATAGTTTGAACAAGACCGTGCCATCAGCATCCCTGATGCTGGATTCTGTGACCAGTGCAGAGATTTTTTTTTTTTTTTTTTTTAATTCTCCTTGAATCTTTGCAACATAGCCTCAGAGGTTATGGCCCTAGAAAGGAGTTTCTGATAGGCCAGGCTTAGGCCACACATCCACACCTCATTGCCCAGTAATAGGATAGTGAGGCAGATAGTTGCTCTAACTTTCTGATTTTTAACTTGTCCCTCCCAGAGAGAGGCACAAAGAGATTTCCCCTAAATGAGAAGGCATGTTAGGCAGCCAGAGAATAAAAATCAAAATCTTCCTCTTTGCTACTTGAATTCTGATCTGAGGACCAGCAGCATCAGCCTCATGTGGGAGCTTATTAGAAATACGGATTCTCGGGTGTCTCCCAGACCTACCGAATCAGAGTCTACATTTAAACGATCCCCAGGTGATTTGTGTGTGCATTCAAAATTGAAATGAGATCCAAATGAACTGTTCATTTGGCAGGCCTTCAGGCAATATTAAGGAGTGAAAGGAAATATTCAGGCAGTGTGAGGGTGTATCTTTTTGGCCATTGCAGGTGACCCATAAGCATGACAGATCTGCCTGGAAATCTGGTGCCCTAGTGGGTGGTCCCCAACCTTTTTGGTACCAGAGACCAGTTTGGTGGAAGACAGTTTTTCCACAGACCAGGGTGGGGGAGATGCTAATCTAATAGGAGCTGGAGTTCAGGCAATAATGCCAGTCTGGAGTTGTTGTTGTTAGGTGCCATCAAGTTGGGTCCGACTCATAGCAACCCTCATAGGGTTTTCAATGGTTGATTGTTTCGGGATTGCTTTGGGAATGGATTGCCACATCCTTCTCCCATTTTCGCAGTGCTGGGGATAGAACCTGGGTCCTCAGAGAGTGCAGCATGCCACTCTACCAGCTGAGCTAAACCCCAGTTCACCAGTATGGAAAGCAGCTATAAATACAGATGTAAATACAGCTGGTACCAGTCTGCAGCCCAATGGTTGGGGACCCCTGCTGTAAGATATGCCTGCTACTCACAACTTTAGCCCTCAGATTTAAAACCTCCAAAGTTCCATTTCTAGTGACAGTGATCTAAGGAGGCCTGGGAGGCAAACTGGACAGGGGGACTAAATGTATGGGTTGTTTGTAAATGTCAGCTTGACTATGTCAGTCATGTGGCCAGAAATGATTTTAAAGAGGCAAAGGTGAGTTGATATAAATTCAAAATGGAAACTTAATACAAACCAGATATATTTGGATTCAAAGCCTAGTTCTATCACTTATTTTGTGATTTTTTATTTCCAGTGCCAGGAATGAAACCCAGGGCCTGTCCATGCTAGGCAGGTACTCATTCTACCACTGAGCTACATCCCCTACCCTTATTTTATGATTTCTGTATCACTTACATAACCTTCTGGAAATCACATTTTCTCATCTCTAAAATGAGGTTAATTATGAGGATGAGAGATAACCTATGTAAAGGGCACACTGTTGTGCCCAGCATGAACTACATACTCAGCTGAGTGTCTGTAATCCCAGCACTCAAAAGGTGGAGGCAGGAGATCTATAGTTCAAGACCAGCCTAGGCTACATAACAAAACCATGTCTCAAAACAAACACCAAAAAATAAGAGCTAGGTACTCTTAATGATACCTACCATTACAGGTTTGAACTTGCTCCATTTAGAGGCCAGGGTACTCATGCTTGTAATTAACCAAAGTGTTCTACTTTATTAACTCATTTTATAAAGGGGTTGTTACAACCACTCATGCTAAATGATGTACACTGAGTTTTAGAATTACAGATTCTTAGACATTACACTTCTATTTGTGCCTCCAGTTTCTGTAACTATGAAGCGACATAGAGTACAATTGTTAATACCATTAGAATAGTCTGACAAATTGCAGTTATGAATATAAGAAAGATAAAAGCACAGTTTTGAAAAGCTGCAGTGTTTACTAAGTATATTCTGTAAGTATGACTTCTGGAATGTTACCACTGGTGACCACAGTAGAAGAGTTTCAGCAAAACCTTTCATATGATAGAAAGGACTACTCTGAGGTTATCACAAACCTACTAACATTTACTTCCAATAATGTCTAATGTTAAACTTCTCTTCCAGGCACAGGGCAATGGCTAGTACCAGTGTGTGTTGTCCCAAATCATTTCTCTCCTTTTCCTTTGAGAATATACCACCTTAATAACATTGAATTGAATTTGTTTCCATGGCTAAAATGTTTTTGCCACAATGCCTCTGAAGTTACTAAAATAAATTCTTTATTGAAAAGCGAGATAGGTTTCCAGTTACTCTTTTAATTTTTATTGCCCCATAAATTAAAGACGAATGCAGTTATAAAGTAGAAAAGCAGCTAATAAAGCTTCAACAAGTTGTTAATAAATGAATTGGATACATAAAATCCTTCAACTGTATCTCAGCAGTGAGGTTTCATAATTCTCAATTGTTTATCTTCTATGTTTCACCCACGTAACACTGTATCAGCTCTTGTGCTAACATAAAGGTCCTAGGTTATATCAGCTAAAACCAAAAGGTAGAATTGCAAAAAGACAAAAATTGTACTAGCTCTTGAAGTACACAGCTATAATGTAACAAGTGAAAGAAAATGTTTTATTTATTAATAACCAAGCAATACTATTCTTATAAATACTAGCCAGCAATGTAGGAAGAAATCCTTCTGGAAATTAAATTTATGTGGATTTTCTCCCATGCTTTAAACAGAGAATTTCTAGATGCCATATAAATGCAGAAATAGACTTGAGCCTTGAAGCAGAACTTTCTAGTAAAATTTGCCCACATAATTATCCTTAGAATGCTGGGCTAGAAGACTCCCTGCTGACGTGGTCCATACAGCCTAAAGAGTGGCTTTATGGGTGTAGATACCTTACAGTGTAGACCAAGCATCCCAGGTCCAGCTCTTGCATGGTGTTGTCATTGACCTTTGATCCATTCCCCTTCTTCTTGGAGCTAATCCCTTGTGGTTTGCTAATCTTGTGCCTTCTATATTGTTGTTGCTAGGTGCTGTTGGGTAGGGTCCAATTCATAGCAACCCTGTATATAACAAACGAAATACTCCCTGACATTGTGCCATGCCTGGCACTCTGTCAGTGCTTCTCTGCTATTCATGGGGTTTTCAATGGCAGATTGTTTAGGAGTGGACTGCCACATCCATCTCCTATTTTTTGCAGTGCTAAGGATCAAACCCAGGAGCTGAGAGAGTCCAGTAGCACTCTACCAACCGAGCTAAACTCCAGCCCTGTGCCTTCTATAAACCATCTGAAATCACAACCCTTTAGGAATACACTGGTTTAGGTGATAACAGAAGAAACCATAAGCTTTCTACCTGAAGCACTAGTTATCAAGGCCAGAAATCTGCCATTGCATAGTAGTATCTTCTTAGCCAGTCCAGGTTGTTTTTGTTTTTGTTTTTTATCTTTTTGTTACTGTTTCATTTTGTTTTGTTTGTGGTGCTGGGGATTAAACCCCAGGGCCTTATACATGCTAGGCAAGCACTCTATCACTGAGCTACACCTTTCCCTCTATCATCTTAAAATGTGTTGTGCATATCCTGACTTCACTGTCTCTAAGAATGAGGTCTTTGGATATCACTGATTCAGAAACCTTCTCACTGGTGTTGGGATGATTTTGTTTTTTACTTTCAGAAATGGGCAGTTTACACTGCTGTTATTTGAAATCATTTTTGAGAAATATTTGTCACTATATAAACCTTTGTGTAAGAAAGTATTGTCTAATATAGAAATTTCTGTGTAATTCAATGTAGCAACTTATGTATGAGAGTATTATATGTGGTTATGTATAATTTTGTATATTTACCTGTATATAAGAGTACTGACTTTTTCTTATGTAGAGGTAAATTTATATAGTCACAATAAATATTATATATAAAGTTACTTCTGTGTAAGGCAATATTTTCTCTGACTCCAGCACCAACCAGGGGAATTGTGTGGTCATTTGCCCACCTTCTTTTGTTGTTGTTGTCATTGTGGGGACCAAAGCCAGAACCTCAAGCATGATAGGCAAGCACTCTTACCCATGAGCCACACCCCCAAGCCCCATGTACTTACCTTCTGATCACATCCTTACATTCACTGAGGCGCTGGGGAGTATTTGCTGGTGTTTCTCATCTGTTATTATGGTTTTCTTGTGGATGGTATTTTCCTCCTGTAGTTTCAGTAACTTACCTTGTGTGTGGGGGCAGGGAGATGGAACCTAGAGCCTCACACATGCTAGGCAGGTGCTCTGCCTGGGGGCTACAACCTGCCCACAGTTTGCACTCTCTTGTTTGTCCCTCTTTCTCTTCTACCTTCAGGGTCTGTGAGCTCCATCCTGCCAACCCTTAAACATACTTTCAGGAATCGTGTAAAAAAAACATTCTTGGCAGCTACCAGTTCCTTTCTGGCTGCTCCTCTTTTATAACTGCTTCCTACACATATTGGAAGAGTGATCTTCGCTGTGGTCACTCAAACACTTCTCTGCCCTCCGTCCTCTGCCCAGCATCACCTGTCTCCTTTCCTACTGCTTCACGGACTGTGCTGTCATCAGGGTCTTCCTTTGTCACCTATGGGCTGTGTGGCAGAAGTTTCACTATTTTTCATTGGTCCTTCCTTTTGGAAACTGCCCTTGGCTTCCCTGCCGCGACCCTCCTGCCTCTCCAGCTGCCCCATATTATGGCCCCACTATGGCCCCCTCCCTGTTTGTCCTCAGGAGCATCGAGTCCTTTTCCTTTGCTCATTTGACACGCACAGGCCAGGCGACTCAGCTACCTCCATGATTTTCATGCCTACAGAAGGAAATCACCTCCTCCTGAGCTCCACAATAGGAAAGTCACTATCAACCATTCCGTCCTCTGTGACGTTCCCTCTTCTCTTGACTTCCCTGATCCCGAACTGCACTGTTTTCCTCCTGAATTTTCTGATGAATATCTCAGTCTTCTGAAATCAGTCACTCTCCTGCTTGAAGCACTTCAGTTACTTGAATCCAGTGTGCATTGTAAATGTAATGATGACCAGACCCCTCCCTGTGCTGATGGATGCTTCCCACCTCCCACCAGCTCTGACTGTCCTCCTCCTCTTAGTAATCTATTGTTCCTTCAAACACCTGCTCTGACCTCTTGCTCCTGCCTAAAAACCTGTACCTATGTGACCTGAGGCAATTCTGCTTTAACAGCTACAACCTCTGCTGCTGCCCTAAGTACTTACTCCGAATCTCCATCACTGCTCAGACTTCAGTATTGTTACCACCACCCTCTCTCCTGCCAATTGACTTTGCCACCTCCTTCCCAGGAAAAAGAAAATGAGGACATTGTGCTCAGATTTCCTGAGCTTCCTCCTTAGCTTCCATAGGCACCTCCCCTTTCTTCCTTATTCTCTGTCCACGGGAGGAAACCTTCTTCCACCTCTTTTTGTTGCTGTTGTTGGTAAGTGCTGTGGAGTTGGGTCCAACTCATATCCACCCTTTGTACAACTGACAAAGCCCTCCCCAAAACTGTGCCACTCTTGGCTCTATTGTCAGCACTTTTTTGCTATTCGTAGGGTTTTCAATGGCAGATTGTTTCAGGAGTGGGTTGCCAGATCCTTCTCCTTAGCCTGTAGCATCTGGTGTTCCCAGGCAGTCTCCCATCCAAAGACTAGCCAGGCTGACCCTGCTTAGCTTCCAAGATCAGATGCCAGGATGCTATGGCTGCAGGCTCTACCTCTTTAAGCCTCATCTAATCCCTTCCCAACCCTTTAAGAACATGTTTTAACTTCTCTGTTGGTATTGGCTTTAATCTTGAGTGTTTTTATTCAATGGTATACACTTATATACACCTTAGGGGAAAAACCCAGCATCCTGATCCCATATTTCCTTCCAACCATCAACCCAATTCTCCTTGCCTTCAGGTTCAAGCTTCATAAAATAGTGGCTTATCAGCCGAATGTGGTGGTGCACATATGTGATCCCAGCAATCACGAGGCTGAAACAGGAAGATTGCAAGGTTGAGTCCAATCTGGACTATGTAGTGAGTTCAAGGCCAGTTCAGGCTACATAGAGAGATCCTGTCTCAGTAAGCCAAAACATAGTACAAATCAAAATAAATCTACCATTGACTGTCCCTACTTCCTAATTAATACCTGTTTGATTACCCCCTGCAGACCACCTCCATTCCCCATGAAATAGTTCTTGCTAAGGCTGTACATTTGCCAAAAACAAAGGATATTTTATCTGTTTCTTTCGTTGTGTTTTTGTGGTATTAGACTCAGCTGACCACCTTGTCATGGAACACTTTTTCATTTAATTTACATGACCACACTTTTTCCTGATGCTTCCATCTTTCTAGCTTTTTCCTTTGCACCTTCTTTGAGGGGCTCATCTTTTCTCCTTCACTTATTCTGCAAATATTGATTTAGACTCTAGAGCTACTGTGGTGTGTAAGGGGTAATCTCTGCCTTCATAGAGTTTGTAGGATACAAGGAAAGAGAAATAATCAAATAATTATAGATGTAACTATAAATAATTACAAATTCAGGTAAATGCAGTGAGATCACGCACTATGGGGCTGATTAAATCTTCATGGCAGGGGACACCTGACATCTGAAGCCTACACAAGAGTCATTGTCACGCTGTACTGCTGTTTTTTGTTTTGTTTTGTTTTCTGAATATGAGATTTTGGTCAATGGATGCATATTTATCTTGGTCTTACTCTTAATAATTGTCATTTACATGCTTTTTCACAATCTGCTGTTTTCATGTGAAGATATTTTTAGCCTTTTAACATACAGTCTCCTACTAGCAGTTATATAGAGAGTTGGGCTTTATTTGCAGTTGTTGTTAGGTGCCCTCAAGTAGGATCCAACTCATAGCCACCCTATCTATGTACAACAGAATGAAACACTATCTGACACTGTGCCATGCCAGGCGCTACTGGGCTTTATACGTATTTGTAAATCTTCAGCTTGATTATGTCTTAAATGAGCAGCAACAGCTAGAATCCCACAGGATTTCAGGTGCTCATCTATTTGAAACTAAATTCTATGTTCTTTCTTAAAAATGGGATTTTCCTTTTTAGCTTTCTAAACTTAGATCTCGTGTGTTAGCATAGGCAGCCTGCTACAAAGCACTTGTATGAACACTCCATCTCAACAAGCCATACTGTTAAGGAGATAGGAACAGTACATGCTTGAAGTCCTGTCTCCATCATCCCATTGTTGTTAGTTGGTATCCGACTCATAGCAACCCTACATACAACAGGCGAAACACCATTGTCAGTGCTTCTCTGCTATTCATAGGGTTTTCAATGGCTGATTGTTTTGGGGAGTGGGTTGCCGGATCCTTCTCCCAAACCTACAGCACCTGGTGTTCCTGGGTGGTCTCCCATCCAAGTACTAACCAGGCCCGACCCTGCTCAGCTTCTGAGATCTGACAGGATTGGATGCCACAAGACTACGGCTGCAGGCACATCATCCCATAGTTTGACAAATTATTTAAAGTTCATTCTCAAGGAAACAAAACTAATAAGCCAGCACTGAAGCGGGGGCAACCTGACTGGGATTGGAAGTTAAACTGGGACAATAGTCCCTAGTTTTGTACATGACCATGGTGATGGTGTGGAAACATTTCTTCCACCGTGTGCGACCCTAAGCCGTTCTAGAAGCACAGGAAGCAACTGGCCTTGGAGTGAGGAGAATGCCTAGCCCACGTTGATAAAGAATGATCTAAGGCAGTGGTTTCCTACAGGGATTGATTTTTGCCCCCACCCGCACCCCCACACCAGGTATTATTGTTGTTGTTACATGCTGTTGAGTTGGGTCTGACTCGCAGCGACCCTATATACAACAGAACAAAACACTCCCTGACATTGTGCCATGCCTGGCACCATGTCAGTGCTTCTCTGCTATTCATAGGGTTTTCAATGGCTGTTTCAGGATTATTTCCGGAGTAGGCTGCCAGGTCCTTCTCCCATTTTTGCCTCAGAGAGCACAGAGCAGCACTCTACCTACTGAGCTATACCCCAGCCCAAAAGATGTTGTTATTGTTAGGTGCTGCCAAGTCATGTCCCATTCATATGGACCCTCATCAGGTTTTCAATGGCTAGTTGTTTCTGGATTCTTTCCAGAGTGGATTGTCATGTCCTTCTCCCATTTTTGCAGTGCTAGGGATCAAACCCAGGGTGTCAGAGAATGCAGAGCAGCACTCTATCAACTGAGCTAAACCCCAGCCCCACTGAAGATATACTTGGTAATATTTAGAGACATTTTTGATTCTCACAACTGGATGGGTGCTATTAGTATCTAGTGGGTAGAGGCCAGGGGTGTTGCTAAATTTCATACAATGGACAAGACAGCCACCCCCCGCCCCCAAAATTACCCTGTCTGAAATGTCAATAATATAGAGGTTGAGAAATTCTGATCTAAAGGATAATAAAATTGTAATAATTCAAAGACTTTGAACATAAGAGAGATGCAAGAAACAGATTCACCTGTTTCTAGAGAAGTCTTCAAAAGGGTTTTGTTTAAAAAAAAAAAAAGCTAAGAATGGTGTCAATATAAATGGTCTAGAAAATGCATGCAATAGTTCTGACAAGATAATAACAAAGTTCACTACAGGAAAAATTTCTATCTTAAACAGAACTGGGACTCAAGTACATATAGAAAAATATTACCAAGTAAATAATATAGAAGACTTAGGTGGGGAGGGTGAGGGGAGGCATACAAGAGGGTAAGGGGAAATCTGTATGAATAATGTACATCAAAATGCATATATGTAAATGCCACAATGAAAAGCATGTCAGAATGAATCACATTAAGGTATACATTAAAAATGTCCAATAAAAAAAATATGTGATGCAACTGAAAAAAAAAAGTGTTTTATTTTATTGTGGCATTTAGTAGTTGAACCCAGGATCTCATGCATGCTAGGCAAGTGCTCTACCACAGGGCTGCACCCCCAGCCCTTTTTTTTATTTTTTATTTTGAGACAGGTTCTCACTAAATTACAGAGGATGCCTCTGGCCTCAAATTTGCAATCTTCCTGCTTCTGCCTCCCGAGTTGCTGGGATTACAGGCGTGTGCCACCATGCCCTTCAAGAAGTATTTTTAGTTTTAAAAAATAACTATACATTCAGAGTTTTCTGGGGAGCTGTGTAGGTCATTCATGCATTCAGCATACTCTCAACCCTTCCTATGAGCAAGGTGAACCTCTGACAATTTCAGTTTCTGCCTCAAGATTATAATCCAGTCTGCGTTGGTATTCCTTAAATTTCATCATGTATCAGAATCACAGAAGGCGTGTGAAAACCCATTCCTGGACCCACCCCCGAGAGTGTCTGATTCAGCAGGTCTGTGGTAGGGTCCAAAAATTTGCATTTCTAGCAAGTTGCCAGTGGGTGCTAAGAAGGCTGGCCCTGAATCATTCTCAAAAACCATTGTTCTAGGGCAGTAAAGGGAAGAAAACGCCTATGGTTTTGAGGCTCAACATTTGCAGTATTTGTGAGACACTTGAAAGATGTGATTGTTTTATGTCAGAATGTCTTTGGAGAAAGGAAGATTACATAGCCCATGGCTGCTAGAGATAGACCTGGTGTTTCATTGAGAATTACCGCAGCATTGTTACTTAAAGTCCAAACATTTTAATTCATATTTTCTCTAAAACCAGTGAAGTTCAATATTTTTGCATCTCAAAAAAAAAGTTTCTCCCTTTTTAACATGAGTTATGTGTTCATTTCCATTATCTTCTTAATAAACTAAATTTTGTTTCAGTACTGAGATCAAACCCAGAGCCTCACCCATGCTAGGCAAGTGCTCCACCACGGAGCCATACCCCCAGCCCTTCAGTTATCTTCTCAGAATTTTTTCTGCTGAGGTCTTGGTGAACAAATGGTTTTAAACTCCACGATTTTCACTCACAATGAGATGCAAGATGCAGACACTGGTTTTTAAAAATTCAGTGCTGTTTACTCTTGCCAAGTGAACATGCACTGAACTGTATGTATCACATTACCAAATCACAGAGGATGCAGTATCTAGAACATTTCACTTTATCATTTTTACCTTTCCACTGAAAGTTGTAATCAGGTAATCAACGTTGTAAGTCTTGAGGTAATAAAGGTTAAGTTTCCAGACTACCACGAATCAGAATGGACAAGGAAAGCTTTCTGTCTCGTGTTTGCCTGGGAAGGCTCCAAGGGAGACACAAGAAACAGAGACTCTAATCCTTCTTCTCTCTGTTATTCCTTTTTCTTTCTCTTTTTCCTTTTTAAATAGCTTTTGCCTAGGCTTGGTTTTTGGAAATTGTACGATGCTAATTTAGGTATATATGTCATTACAATTTTAGTGTGGATCCTTCTCAGGCATACACGAGATACGCCAGACATGTGAAAAAATCAGGGTAGCAAGCCCAGGAGCCTCAGGGGTGTTGGTGTAACAGTGTTCCTGACTTGAAGACACTCCGTGCCCACAGCGCTGATAACCTGAGATTCAAGTCCATCCCTGTTCCCTGTCGCTCTTTCCCCCACTTCCCCTGCTCTTTTGTAATGGTAATCTATATACTTCCTAGGGCTGGGGTTCAGCTCAGTTGGTAGAGTGCTTGTTCTGTGCACTCTGAGGCCCTGGGTTCGATCCCTAGCACCACAAAAATGGCAGAAGGACCTGGCAGCCCACTCCTGAAACAATCCCATAACAGTCTGCCATTGAAAACCCTATGAATGGTAGAGAAGCACTGATATATGTGCTGGGCACGGCATGATGTTGGGGAGTGTTTTGTTGTGTTGTACAATGGGTCTCTATGAGTCAGACTCAACTCAATGGCACCTAGCAACAGCAACAACATATACTTCCTAAATGGGAACAAGAATCAACTGCAGTGAACCATTGGAGCGGGATGGTGCAAACCTATAATCCTAGCACTTGGGAGGCCAAGGCAGGAGGATGGGGGTTTAAGCTCAGCCTGAGCGTAGTAATATCCTGTGTCAAAAAAAAAAAAAACAAACCAACAACTATAACCATTAGTCGAAAGACTAAAAAGATGCAAAGTATGACTCTGTTTAAGAACTAATTAGGCAGCTGGGTACAGTGGGGCACTCTTATTTTATGGGAGGTGGAGGTAGGAGGATCACAAATTCCAGGCTAGCATGGGCTACATCTGGAGACTCTATCTCAAAAACAAAACAAAACAAAACAAAACACAGAGGCATAAAACATAGCCTTTGTCCTTAAGATGCTTACTTCCCAGTTGAAGGGCCTAAACATATGTAAATAATAATAATAACAATAATAATATAATAACAATGATAACACAAAGTAACATAAACTGGTTGTTTTCTAGCCTTGGACTAGAGTAAAATATCACTCTGATTACATTTAGAGTTAATTTCTTATCAATTACATTATTTATACTGCCATGTAATACCCCAGGAAATTTTTAATAGAATTAACAGAAAACTTATTTCTGTTAGAATACTGTGTGTAGAAAAATAAAATAACATGGAAAAAGGAACCTTAAAAAATCGTGGAAGTTAGTGCCAATTTTATTAACCTACAAAAACATATTTAATTAGTCTTTTAAGATATTTTCACAAGATCATAAAAGCATTTATAATGGCTGAAAAAATTAGCATAAGAAATAATTATGTTTTAATTTGTGTGTAAACAAATTCATTTCAGTGTCTTAAATTTTCAATGGCTGGCTTTAATGAATTTTCTCCGTAAAGATACGCTGGTGTCTCCTTCCTATTGACAACATTGGCATCAGCTTCCAGAAGCTGCTTTTTCTAAGATCTTTGCAGCTTTCTGATATGTCTCTCATTGAAAAAGTAAAATTTTTCTTTTGAATAAGTACCATTTCCCACTAGGCATATAAGCAACTTGGAGTATCTGGTTAGATCTATACAGATTGTATTTAAAGCATCGTAATCCTTTATATACATTTTTTTTCAGTACTCGGGGTTGAACCCAGGGCCTCAGGCTTGCGTGCTCTGCAAGTGCTGGACCACTGGGCTGCACCCCCAGCCCATTTTTTATTTTTTGAGACAGGGTCTTGCTAAATTACACAAATTGCCTCTGGTCTCGAACTTGCAATCCTCCTGCCTCCGCTTCCCAAGCTGCTAGGATTACAGGCGTGCGCCACCGCACCCAGCTCATATACATTACTTTTTTGACTATAGATATTATGGTAATGAATAAAAGTTTTTGAATAAATACTACTCTTGAGATCTCAAAGCTTTGAAAACCTTAATTTTAACAAAACAACATATTCCTGGGTGATATTAGTATCTAAACCAATATTCTTACATTTCTCACCCAAGTGTTGAAATTCTTTCCTGAAATTTAATTTTAATATATTATAGAAATATGGTTTGTCTTTTCCAAAATTTAGGAAGACTATTCCTAAAAATAACCCTGAAGCCAAGGGAGGCAGTATCCACCACCTGTAATCTCAGTACTTGGGAGGCTGAGGCAAGAGAATTACAAATTTGAGACCAGCCTGGGCTATAGACCAAGACTCTGTCAAAAAAAAAAAAAAAAAAGGAAAAAGTCTCAGTATTTTTTACTTCATATTAGTATATTAGTCAGTGCATTAGAGCTTTAGTTGCTAATAAAAACAGCTAATTACCAATGCAAAAAAGGGATGTAGGATTAAGAATGCAACTGAGCCTCAAGAAATAAATGGACCCAGAACTGGAAACCATTGAGACTTCCAAGAAGCCTTTCCTCTTCACATTGTGTCTTATCTTTGCTTTCTCATGAAATGCTGTGAGATACCACGATGAGGTACTATGCTTCATTTTTGTTTCTTTCTATAGACCAGATTTTTGTGTTGTTTCTTCCACATGGCAAAATATGGTACTCCACGGATCTTGGGATATGCCTGTTTTAACTAAAGCCATATGAGATATTAACCACCTATTCTCGATCTCCAGTTCAGTTTCCCAAGAGGAACAATCTACTCATGGTCCAATTAGCATTGGCTAGAGTAAACATGAGCACCTACGCCTCCCCCCAGAAAGATGAAGGGAGGGTTTATAATTTTAAGAGAAATGGGAAGGGGAAGGATGGTTTCTAAACTGAACAAATACCCAACCTGATTATTATAATCAGTCATCCCTCTAGGAATTTATGTATATTCTATGTGTGTGTATAAGTGTTGTTGAGTTGGGTTTGACTCATAGTGACCCTGTGTACAACAGAACAAAACACTCGCCAACACTGTGCCATACCCACACTCGCCGACACTGTGCCATACCCAGAGCTATGTCAATGCTTCTCTGCTATTCATAGCATTTTCAATGGCTGATTGTTTTCTTCAGGAATGGGCTGCCACACCCTTCTCCCATTTTTGCAGTGCTGGGGATTGAACTCAGGTCCTCAGAGCTAAACCCCAGCCATATATATATATATATATATATATATATATATATAGTTGTTGTTGTTGTTGTTAGGTGCCGCTATGTGACTCATAGTGACCCTCTGTACAACAGGGGAAACACTATTGTCAGTGCTTCTCTGCTGTTCATAGGGTTTTCAATGGCAGATTGATTTTGGGGAGGGGCTTGCCAGGTCCTTCTCCCAAGCCTACAGCTTCTGGTGTTCCCAGGCGGTCTCCCATCCAGGTACTAACCAGGCCCGACCCTGCTTAGCTTCTGAGATCTGACAGGATCGGATGCCACAGGGCTATAGCTACAGGCATACATATATACATATACATATATACACACATATATATGTATGTATATATATATACATATATATGTTATATATATGTATATATATATACATACACACACACACACATATATACCTAACAACAACAAATACACACACACTGAAATGCTGAAATGGGGGGAGAAGAGAATTTCTTGTTATTACAATTCTACAAAGTAAGTATTATCATCCTTCTTATGTATTACCGCAAATGAGTCTGACAGAAGTTAAATTACCTGCCCAAGGTCATGACAAATGGGCTGGGATTTAGCTCAGTTGGTATAGTGCCACCCCACACCCTCTGAGGACCCGGGTTCAATCCCAGCACCGCAAAAATGGGAGAAGGACATGGCAATCCATGCCCGAAATAATCCCGAAAACAATCAGCCATTGAAAACCCTATGAGGGTCACTATGAGTGGGACCTGACTCAATGGCCCCTAACAACAACAGCAACAAGGTCATGGCTGGTGAATGTTCACACTTAGATTCAAATTCAGGTCTGTCTGGTTCCCAAGTTCATTGTCCTTTTACTTTACCTCACCATCCTAGTTTGGGCTCTTCTGCAAGCAGAGCCTACACCAAAGACTTGGATGAAGGCAGTTTGAGAATGTGGCCCCAGCAAACAGACTGTGAAAGACAGAAGAATATTCCCAGGAAGGAAGGAAAGCCAGTCCAAGCATCCCTTTCAAGTTGACAGACATTAGAATATCTGCTCCTCGACCTGTGGAAGCTTCTGAGGAGCCTTATAAAACACATCTCAGAGTTGCCACCATGGAATCAAACTAAAGGGGCATTTTCCTGCCCTCTGAGGTGAAGAGTAACCATTTCCAGATTGTGCCAGGTGGTTCCCATGGGAATCCTGTGTCTCTGCACCAACCTGGTCCTGAGGCTGGAAATTAGAGCAACCCAGCACAGGCCAAGCCAGGGTTCTGGTATATTATATCTGCACAATCCTGGTCGGAGCCTGCATAGGACCCGGCCCCACAGCAGTATCTGACATCACAGGTGATGCTGGGAACACATGAGGTAGTGCCCAGAGGGGTCTGAGACACGCATTGACCAGTTGTAATGGAAGAGTGGAATGCAGATCTTCAGAGGCACCATTCTTCATTCAGTTCCCCGCTAGTGCCAGGCGGTATTCAAAGTGCCAGAGAAATGAACCCATTAAGTTTTAGATACTATAGGAAAGGAAATGGGTGCAGGAATAGTGTGTAAGTATGCAAAAGGAGTCCAGAAGAGACAATTCAGTGCAGGTGTGTGCACACACATGTGTTGAAAGGTCATATTGTGCCAGGACGCATGCCTATAACAGCAGCCACTCAGGAGACTGAGGCAGGAGGGTGGCAGGTTCAAGGCCAGAGGCAGCCTGAGCACCTTAATGAGACCCTATCCCCCCAAATTAAAAATGGGCTGGGGGTGCAGCAGGTCAGTGGTACAAATTCAATCCCCAGTACTGAAAAAAAAAAAAAGAAAGAAAGAAAGAAAGAAAGAAAAAAGAAAAAAAGACAGAAAAGGAAAAAAGAAAAGAAAGGTCATGTTTTCCTTGAGCTTAGTCTTGAAGGGTAAATAAAAGTGAGTTGGAAAGAATTGTGAATATCGACTTTATATTCAAATTAAATTTTAATATTTTCATATTAAATTTCCTGAGTGTAGCCATTGCACTGTTGTTACCTAAGAGAATGTCCTATTTTTAGGAGATGCTGAAGAATTTAAGAGTAAAGTGTCATCATGTCTGCAATGTACTCGCAAATGATTCAGCAAAGTGAATACACATGTGGGGGAAGAGCAAGTGAGCACAGATGTGGCTTTATGTCAACAACGGGTGAATGTAAGTAAAGGATGTATGGTGTTTATTGCACAATCTTCCCTCGGTATCCAAGGAGATCAGTTCCGGGACCCCTGACAGGTACCAAAAATCGAAGGATACTCAAGTTCTGTATAAAGGGGTTGCATAATATTTGCATTGAACCTACACATATCCTCCCATATCATCTTTAGATGGCTTGTAATACCTAATACAACATAAATGCTATGTACGTAGCATTTATTTATTTATTTGTTTGTTTGTTTGTTTGGGAAGGACAAAGAAAAAAGTCTGTACGTATTCAGTACAGATGCAGCTTTTTTCCAGATATTTTTGATCTGAAGTTGGTTGGATCCAAGGGTGTGGAACCCAGGGATACAGGCCAACTGTACTAATCTTATAACTTCTTGAACTTTTCCAAAGTTGGGGAGGAAAGTTAATTAATTGGGGGCCACAGGCAGGGACTGGGGTAAATCAAGGAGGAGCAAAACGTGATGAACTTGCGACAGGGACACCAAGGCATCAAAAATTACAAGAGGTTAGGTATGATGGAACAGGATGCTTGTGGCAGAGGAATGACAGATAGGAGACAAGAGAAGGCAGCCAGCTGTGCTACAGTGTTGGGCTGCATGCTAAAGGGTAGGTGACACTGAAGGATGTCATGCATCTTTCATTTTTGAGGTGTTCCCATTAGCAGCAGTTTAATAAGAACGGACAGGACAAAACTATGGCAGAAAAATTAGTTTGTGTGTTATTACAGAGTAAGATGACAAATTCTGTAGGCCTAAGCCAAAGTACTGCCAAAGATAAAGTGGAGAAAACAACTTTAAAATTATGCAGGGCAGCTGGGCATGGTGGCGCCCACCTGTAATCCCAGCGATTCAAGAGGCAGAGGCAGGAGGATCACAAGTTCAAGGCCAGAGGCAGCGTGCGTCATTTAGGGAGACCCTGTCTCAAGATAAAAAATACAAAAGGAGCTAGGAGTATAGCCCAGTGGTAGAACACTTGCAGAATATGTGTGAGGTCCTGAGTTCAGCCCCTCAGTACTCCAGAAAAAGACAGAAAAGAAAAGAAGGAAGGGAAAGAGAGAGAGAGAGAGAAAGCGAGAGAGAAAAAAAAAAAAAGAAAGGAAAAGGAAAAAGAAAGGAAAGAAAAGCAAGAAAGCAAGCAAGAAAGCGAGAAAAGACAGACAGACTACCCAGGGCAGATTTCTTGATCAGTTACACTCAGTTAGGTTTGATCCCCAACACTGCAAACAAACAAAATTAAACTAAATTCATAAGAAGACTGATTGGTTTAGTTTGGTGTGATAAATCTTTTAAACCCATAAGAAAAGGAGGACTTAGTCATAGAACTGCTTTAGCTGTGAGCTAATAAATGAAGGGGATTGGTTTATACATCAAGGCTCTATTTATCTTTTATCACTGTAGCAGTGCTGCTTGTTGTATAGTAGATATTCAATAAAAAAAATTAAATTGTTTTTAGAAATCATGATAGTAGATGGGAAAATGCTATCTTCAGTTACTAATGCTCAGGGGAAATGCTGTGTGTATTTTGTTAATGTTTTCTCCCTGAAGGCTGAGCATCTGGTGAACATCTGTCTGCTGACACCTGTTGGGCTGGCTTACATGGCAATCTAAAATGAACACACACCAGGATGGTGCCACTTGAAGTACCTTCACTTTTTAAAATCTGTTGGATGCATCTAGAATCAGTTACATCTCCCACCAACTACTTAATTGTCTCACTTTAGAAAGTGCAAGTCTTTCTACTTAGTAAATTTAATACATGAAACATGAATTTAACGAATTTGCAAAGTAGGAAACATTAATATTTCATACAACATGAATTTCCAAATGCAAAAATTCCCTCCTGGGAGTGATTCCCAAGCTCAGAAGTAGGGATGAAGAAGGAAATACCGTCCTGAAGACGAGCCAAGCTCACCAGACATTGCAGGTGCTCAGGCAAAAGAAGAGGTGGCCCAGGTGTATCATCAGCAGGCCCCTAGGTATGGGAGTACTCCCTCTGTTGGGCTAGGAGTGAAGCAAAGTCAAGTAAATGATAAGTAGTGATGGAAAGCAAATCAATACATCAGGGAAATATGAAAGATGTCAGGACTCAAGTTAGGTTCTATCTCTGAAGACCTTCTGGATGACCCTCCCCTGTCATAAGGGACACCTGCAGCTCATTACACTCTGCCATAGCACTGATCATGCTTCCTGCAGTAGCTTACAATCATCTTCTTTGCCCCTTGGACTTTAGCTAAGCCCTGTGAAACCCTCCCATCTTTGTGTGCCTAACAGTTAGCACAGGGCCTCGCACAAGGTCATGGCTCCATAGATTTTACACATATGAATAGACACATGAGGACACGTGACTTCCTGAAATGATACCACAGCTCCTAATGGTCATATTTACCCTTTGTAATGAGTTTCAACTTAGTATCTTAAAGAAATCTTGAAAACTTTAAACATTGCTTATATTTTAAATTGACACACAATAATTGTACATAATTAGGGGTATAGTGCCCTCAGCTGTACCACTGTGGCGTCTGATCTTGTCAGATCTCAGAAGCAGGGTCAAGCCTAGTTAGTATTTTGATGGGAGACCACCTGGGAACACCAGGTGCTATAGGCCTGGGAGAAGGACCCGACAACCCACTCCCAAAAAACAATCCGCCATTGAAAACCCTATGAACAGCCGAGAAGTACTATCAATACTGTTTTGCCTGTTGTACATAGGGTCGCTATGAGTTGGACACTGACTTGACAGCACATAACAACAACAACAGGGTACTGTATGGTATTTCAATACATATATGTAATGTATACTGATGAAGTTAGAGTAATTGGCCTTTGTGGGTTATTTTTTTTTTTTTCCTTGCCAAGCTGAGGCTCAAACTCAGGGCATTGTACCTTCAAGGCAGTTGCTCTACCACTAAGCTTCACCCCCATCCCTAATTGGCATATTTTTCACCTCAAACATTTATCATTTCTTTTGGTTTGGGAACATTTGCAATCCTCTCTAGCAGAATTGGGGGGGTGGGGAGCAGGGGAAGAGTTCATTTGTTTTTTGGATTTTTGAGACAGGATCTTGCTTTGTAGTCCAGGCTGGCCTTGAGCTCACTGTGTAGCCCCAGCGGGCGTTGAACTCACCGGGCTTCTGTCTCAGCTTTCTGAGTGCTGGGATTGTAGGTGTGTACCACCACTAGCTATTTTGAAATATACAATTAATTGTTATCAACCGTTTCCTTAGGGTGCTATAGAACACTAGAAGTTATTCCTCCTATTAAACTGTACCCTGTACCTATTAACCATACTCTTAGAACTTTTTAAAGTAGTACACACACACTCATGCACACACACACAAAGTTCAGGGTCTTTCTAGTGAATATGAATATTAATTTGTAAAATGATCTAAGCTTTAAAACTTAGTATTTATTACTAAGGTGTTGTTTTTTGACCTATCAAGGGATGCCACCTTAATCTGGTCACTCATGTGTGATCAGCTTTTCATCCCAGTGATAAAATACCTCAGGAGGCGGAGGCAGGAGGATCAAAAGTTGGAGGCCAGAGGCAGCCTGTATAATTTAGCAAGACCTTGTCTGAAAATAAAACGTTCAAGTGCTGGGTGTGGTGGCACATGACTGAAGTTCTAGACCTCAGGAGGCAGAGGCAGGAGGACAACAGCAAGTTCAAGGCCAGCCTAGGGCCACATAGCAAGATCCCATCTTAAAAAAAAAAAAAATGCCTGAGATAAACAACTTAAGAGGGAGAAAAAGTATGTTTTGGGTCACAGTTTGACAGGATCCCGTCCATGGTCACTTTGCCTCAGTGCTTTGGGCCAGTGGCAGCACATCATGGTGAGAAGGCATGACTGAGGAGGGTGGTTGACCTCATACCAGCCAAGAAGTGAACAGAGAGAGGAAGGTCACACTCCAGTGCCTAACATCTACCTACTAGGCCACACCTCCTAAGGGTTCTACCGCCTCCCAAAAGCACTACAGGCTGGGGACCAAACCTTTAACATGTGGGCCCTTGAGGGACTTTTCAAACCTAAACTATAGCAACACCCTTCTCTGATTCTTTGTATTTCATTAGAAATGAAAATTCACAACACAAAGAGAGAAAGCAGCTGAAAGGAACTCACAGTTGATTTCTTCACTATCAGGGATATATTTTCCTCTCTCTCTCTCTCTCTCTCTCTCTCTCTCTCTCTCTCTCTCTCTCTGTCTGTCTCTCGGCAGCACTTGGGATTGAAGCTAGAACCTTCTGCATGCTAGGCAAGTTCTCTACCTCTGAACTACACTCCCAGCCCAGGGACAGTGTTAATAGGGACTGCTTCCAGTTTTCTGCATGATGCTCTTTCCTGACCAGCACCAGCATTTCCAAGATAATGTGGTTCATTTGATCCTAGGATCAGGCACTGAGGAGTGAGTATACAATCCACAGCAAAGCTCTGTAGGTACCTTGCTTCCATAGAAAGACCCCTGACTTTTTTATGTGTACGGTAGAAACCATAAGTCCTGAGTGGCATCTTATGATGCGGTAGAAACACTGAGAAGCAAGCAAGCACAATTCAGGGCAAAGAAGAGCTTCTCTTATAAGAATTTTGCAAACAATACATACTCTCTTATTATTATTTTTTTTACATGCTTGTTATTTATCTTTTGGGAAAGAGGTACACAGATCTTGGTGCAACTGGTAGAACGTTAGTTGTTAGATGCCGTCAGGTTGGGTTCTACTCATAGTGACCCTCATAGGGTTTTCAATGGCTGATTGTTGATTGTTTCAGGATTGCTTCAGGAAGTGGATTGCCACATCCTTCTCCCATTTTTGTGGCAATGGAGTTCGAAGGTGGGTCCTTGGGGAGTGCAGAGCAGCGCTCTACTAATTGAGCTAGACCCCAGCTTATCTGGTGTAATTGTTGTTGTTGTTAGGGGCCACCGAGTCGGTATCTGACTCATAGCGACCCTCATAGGGTTTTCAATGGCTGAGTGCTTCGGGATTGTCTTGGGAGTGGATTGCCAGGCCCTTCTCCCATATCTGGTGTAATAGTCATTGCTTATTAATGAAATATACTTCTCAAATGAAAGGAAAAATGGGGGATGTCAGAGAGTCTCTGCCAGCAGGTGTTGATGTCACAATTTGAATACCTGAAACATGGCTGGGGGTGGTAGTGTCCCTCTAATTCCAGCACGTGGGCAGCAGAGGCAGGAGGCTGGCAAGTTGGAGGCCTGAGGCAGTCTGCATAACTTAGAGACCCCATCCTGCATAACTTAAAGAAACCCTATCTTAAGATAAAATAAATAAATAAATAAAGTGCTGGAAATGCAGCTCAGGGGTGGAATGCTTGCAAAGTATGTGCAATGCCCTGGTCTCAGCCCGTCAATATCACAATCAATCAATCAATCAACCAATAATTTTTAAAACTTGAAACAGGGCTGGGGGTGTGACTGAGTGGTTAAACACTTGCCTTGAGCATGTCTGAAGCTCTAGGTACAATCCTTAGCGCACACACACACACACACACACACACACACACACACACACACACACACAAAAAGAAAAGAAAAAAGAAAAAAGAAAAAAGAAAAAAGAAAAGAAAAACAGGAAAAAAAAAAAAAAGAAGAAGAAAGAAACCCTGAAACATAGTGTTCCTATTGCAAATTCTTTTAGGAAAAGATCATCAGGTAAAATGGAAGTACAATGAAACAGAACATCCTATTGTGGATTAAGAATAGTACTCTAGCATCTGATCCCACTTGATCTTGGAAGCTAAGCAGGGTCAGCTTGATTAGTGCTTAGATGGAAAACAGCCTGGGAATACTAAGTGCTATAGGCTAGGGAGAAGGACCTAGCAATTCACTCCCAAAATGATCTGCCATTGAAAACCCCATGAATAACAGAGAAACACTGACTATAGCGCCAGGCATGGCACAGTGTCAGGGAATATTTCGTTGTGTTGTACATAAGGTCACTATGAGTCAGACCTGACTCAACAGCACCTAAAAATAACAACAAGAACAAACATAGGTGGCTAAGTCATTTTTTTAATGCTATATTCCTGTTTGTAAAGACCCTTTCCCCATGGTATCAGACAGCTATTGCAAGATAATGCTCTGTAACAAACAAGCCCAAACTCTTCTCCCATTCCTAGAACAAAAGGTTGACCGAGGTTGAGTGGCTCTGTTTTATGGGATGGGCCAGATTCACTCAAATGAAAATAACCTAGCCTTTTATTAGGTTCGGTAGGTTTTGCTGCCATACACAATTATTAAATTTTCACCGATAATGCTTAGCAACAATATTTTTATGAAGTAAGGATAAAGGAAGAAAGTTACAACTAGAGCAGTGCCTTGCCTGTAGTAAGTTCTGAAATAAAATGTGGGAAAAGAATAAAACAATGGACTGCAGAGAAACCAGCAATGATAGAGTTTTCTGGAAACTACAACCTTTTCAAACCTTTTCAAAGCTCAGCAAACCTAAACAGCAGACTACTTTTTACCTATTCCTTTGTCGTCAATTATGTGAAGAATGTTCTCAGCAGGACCTCAGATTTAACAAATTTAACAGATTTAAATTTAACAAATTTAACAGATTTAAAAGATTTAACAAATCAAGCACATGTACCCTCTCCTCCCTGCCTGCAGCCCAGTACACTGATAGGAAAGGAGTGGACCAGGTGTAAGGAAGTTTAGAAAGGTGGAAACAGACGGGCAGTAAAAGTATCAGCTGGAAGCTAAAACTTGCAGGCAAGTGTGTGTGGGGATAGGGATGATGGAGAGAAAAATGTCAAGAAGGATGGGCCTTTCGGGTACCTCTGAAGTTGGGTTCACAGTCGGACTGAAAATTAAAGAATTAGTGAAAAAGTCACATAGAAAGTAATCTTACCTCCAGATTCCTTCCTTCAGCAGAGTAGTTGGGCAACTACTTCTCCCCACACGTAAAATAAGAAGTTTTATTCCCAGAGCTATCCGGTAAAACTGTCTGGGATGGAGAATTGTTCTGTATCTGCATTGTCCATTGTTCAGCCACCTGAAACATGGCCAATGTGAAGAACGAATTTAATTTTTAAGTTTTCAGTCACATAGCCACCCAAGCACGCCTGGGAACAGGGATGGATTCTTTTGCTGGAAAGAAAACAGGGAAGGGAGTGGAACTCTTCAACTGAGAGGCAAGTTTTCTCAACCTTTTCTATTACTTAGGCTCAGCCTGGAGGATACTTTTCAGAGGAAACTGACCTGCTAAAGAGAAAAGATATATCACCCCCAGGAGTGTGGCCAGCACTCCACCTTGTCACCTGACAACAACACACCTCACACACAGCACTCCCAGTCAGCATTTCAAATGCTTCAGGGGGTTGAGTGTCTCCTCCAAAAGTTCACATTTTGGAAACTTACTTCCCAAATTCATATGTTAAAGAGTTTTGTCATTGAGGCCTTTGGGAGATGGGTAGGATTGGATGAGGCCATGAGAGGTGAACCCGCCGTGATGGCATCAGTGGCTGCTTAAGAACAGAACCCCAAGCTAGCAAGCTTGCTTTGTCTTGCCCTGTGTGGTCTGCCACCATGTTTCTTGGTTGGTTGGGTTGGTTTGGTTGGTGTTTCTTGAGACAGGGCCTGTGTAGCTCAGGCTGTCCTGGAATTCGTCATCCTCCTGCCTCCCCCTCCCAAGTGCTAGGATTATAGGCATGTGCCACTATGCCTGGCCTCTGCCGAGTTACTATGATGCAGGAAGAAGGCCTTCACCAGATGCCAGCACCTTGATATTGGTCTTCCCAACATCCAGAATCATGAGCTAAATAAATAAACTGCTATTCTTTATAATGTTTTTTCAAACCCTTTTATAATGTTTCTTCAAATCCTTTTCACTTTCAGTAAGCAGAGTGGTGTCATCTGCATAATCCAGGTTGTTAATGAGTTTTTCTCCAATCCTGATGCTGTGTTCTTCTTAAAGTCCAGCTTCTTGGGTTATTTGCTCAGCGTAGAGATTGAAGAGAGATGGTGAAAGGATACAGCCCTCACGCACACCTTTCTTGACTTTAAACCAGGCAGTGTTTCCTTGTTCCATTCAAAGTACTACCTCCTGGTCCATGTACAGATTCCTAATGAGTACAATTAAGTACTTGGGTATTCCCATCCTTCACAGTGTTATCCATAATTTATTATGGTCCATCCATATAGTCAAATGCCTTTGCATAGTTGATAAAGCATAGATAGACATCTCTGCTTTCAGCTAATATCCATCTGACATGGATAATGTTATCCATGGCTCCATCCCCTTTTCTGAATCCAGCTTGCAGATGACACAACTCAGCTTGCTGAAAGTGAAGAGGACTTGAAACATCTGTTGATGAAGATCAAAGAACACAACCTTCAGTATGGATTGTGCCTCACTATCAACAAAACAAAATCCTTACAACTGGGTCAGTAAGCAACTTTATGATAAATGGAGAAAAGATTAAGGTTGTCCAAGATTTTTCTTGGTTCTACAATAAACATCCAGAAGCAGCAGTCAAGAAATCAAAAGACACATTGGATTGGGAAAAGCTATTGCAAAAGACCTCTTTAAAGTGTTGAAAAGTAAAGATGCCATATTGAAGATGAAGGTGCACCTGTCACATGCCATGGCATATTCAGTCACATCATATGGTTATGAAAGCTGGACATTGAATAAATGAGACAGAAGAATTAATACTTTTGAATTATTGTGCTGGAGATGAATATGGAATATACCATGGACTGCCAAAAGAACCAACAGATCTGTCCTAGAAGAAATGCAACCAGAGTGCTCCTAGGAAGCAAGGATGGCTAGACTGTATCTTATGAATTTTGGACATATAGACAGGAGGGATCAATCCCTGGAGAAGGGCATCATGTTTGGGGGAGTGGCAGGTCAACAAAAAAAAAGGAAGACCCTTAACTAGATGGGCCAACACAGTGTCTGTAACAATGGGCTTAAACATAAAAAGGATCATGTGTATGGCATAGTGTTGGGGAGTGTTTCGTTCTGTTTTATACATGGTCACTATGAGTCAGATCCAACTAGACAGCACCTAACAACAACAACAACAACAAATCTTTATAAAGTACCCGGGCTGTGATATTCACTTACACCAACAGAAAGCGAGCTAAGACAAATGCTTTATTCCTGAATGTTATTAGGCAGCCAAGGATCACCACCCATCCAGGGAAGCTTCCCAGCTGAAAAGGAGAGTAATACAAAGAGAAGACAGGGAATTGGAATTAAGACATTACAGGGAACATAGGAAAAACAATTTGAGAGCTGGCACAGTGGCGCACACCTGTAATACCAGGGACTCCGGAGGCAGAGTCAGGAGGATCACAAGTTTGAGACCAGAAGCAGTCTGCATAATTGAGCAGGACCCAGTCTCAAAAAAGTAAAAAAAAAAAAAAAAAAAAAAAAAAAAAAAAAAAAAAAAAAAAAAAAAAAAAAAAAAAAAAAAAAAAAAAAAAAAAAAAAAAAGGACTGGGAGTGCAGCTCAGTGGTCCAGCACTTGCAAGTGTCAGGCCCTGGGTTCAACCCTCAGTACCGCAAAAAAAAAAAAAAAAAAAAAAAATAGAAAGTGTTTTTAAAGAGAGGATATTGCAACTATGAGACAAAATCAAGAAGCTATTTTAAAGAGCAGAATATTTTTTTAAAATCTGAGATAAAAATGTGTTCAAATAAGCCAATAGAAGTGTTGAAGGATAAAGTTCAAATAATATCCCAGCGGGAATTGGGTGGGAGGGACAAAAAGAGCATATGAGAGAAGATATGAGCGTTAGATGATCAGTGTAGATCTTAGGATTCCAGAAAAAAGTGAATTTATAAAAGGAAGAGGAGTGAGAAATTATCAAAGAAGTAATTTCACCAAACAAAAGTAAAGTATTGAGACTGGGTGTGGTGACACAGACCTGTAGTTCCAACACTTAGGAGGCTGGGACAGGAGGAGCAAAAGTCTGAAGCCAGCAAGACCCTGTCTCAAATTCCTGTCCCTCACAAAAAATAAATATTGAGATTAAAAGGGCTCACTGAGGAGTTGGAGATGAAGCACAGTAGTAGAGTGTGCTTAGCATACTTGAGGCTCTGGGTTCAATGTCCAACACCAAAAATAAAAATAAAGTACATACATAAATAAAAAAAACTCATTGAGTCTCCATCCAAATAGTGAAAATAAGCCTTCTGTATCCAACATAACTGCATGCTCAGCAGAGGACATGTACAAAACGTGTATGACAGCCCTATCTGTAGTAGCCAAAAACTATTAGAGTCAAAAGCCCATCAATGTTAAAATTGTACAAATTAATTACAGCATGTTCACATAATGGAAGAATGAATTAATGGCCACACCATGGGTGATTGTGACAAACATATGGGGAATGAAAGAGATCAGAAGCAAAAGAATACATAGTATATAGTTCCATGTCTATAAAAATGCAAAAAGCAGGCAAATTAATCCACGGGGTTACAAATTTCAATAGTGGGTACCACAGGGGCAGCTAGTGGCTGGAAGCAGTTTCTTGGTAGTATTCTGTTATGTGATATCTTTGCTCATTTTGTAAAAATCCATTAAGTTGCTATTTATAACCTGTGTTCATTTCTATATGTATGTTATTTTTCAATTAAAAAAAGACTTTAAATTTTTTAGGCCAAGGGCAGTGGCTCACATCTGTAATCCAAGTGACTCAGGAGGCAGAGGCAGGAGGATCACAAGTTCAAGGCCACAGGCAGTCTGTGTAACTTAGTGAGACCCTGTCTCAAAATAAAAAATAAAAAATGGTCTGCGGGTGCAGCCCAGTGGTGGAGCACTTGAAAAGTATGTGTGATACCCTGAGTTCAATTCCCAAGTACTGCAAAAAGAAAAGAAAAGAAAAACTTTAAATTTTTTAAAGTTCCACACCAAAACACGTAATAGATTTAGAACCAGAGATAAAGAAGAGCTTCCGAAAGCTTTGGGTGCGGCCAAGCGGGAGTGGGGAGATAAAAGCATCAAGACAGAATAACTTAACACTTCATACAAGTAATGTTGGAAACTAAAAGGCAAAGGAGGGTCGAGCGCGGTAGCGCTGGCCTGTAATCCCAGTGGCTGGGGAGGCCGAGGCAGGAGGATCGAAAGTTCTAGACCAGAAGCAGTCTGTGTAATTTAGCAAGACACTGTCTCAAAAAGTAAAAAAAAAAAAACGGGCTGGGGGTACAAAGCACGCAAGCGCAAGGCCCTGGGTTCAACCCCAGTACCAAAAAAAAAAACAAAAAAAAAAACAAAAAAAAACAAGGAAAAGGAGAAATGCCTATAACTTTCTAGGGGGAAGTTATGTCCAAACTTTCAATAAGATGAGACAGGAAAAGAAAGATATTTCATAAAACACAGTCTCAAAAAATTTATCACCTGTGCTTTTTCAGGAAGTTTCTAAAATCTAAAAAGATTTTGCCAAAATAAGAGAACAAGGCAGACAGACGATCCAGGAAACAAGGCAAGAGAATTTCCAAAATGGTAGTGAAGAGAAGCCCCCTGACTCCAGCTGCGCAGCAGACTCAGTGATAAATTTGTGTGCTGTGGTGCAGGACCACAGAATACGACCAAGAAGTAGGTAGCCTAAGCCTTCTAGCAAGGAGCTTGAAAGTTCTCTCAATAACACTGTGTACAACAGAATGAGACACTCTCCAACGCTGTGCCTTGCCCAGCACTATGTCAGTTTCTCTGCAATGTATAGGGTTTCGATAGCTGATTGTTTCTGGATTGTATTACAAATGGGTCCCGTTTTTTCAGTGCTTGGGATTGAATCTGGGGTCTTAGAGAGCACAGAGCAGCACTCTACCAACTGAGCTAAACCCCAGCCTTCCCCTCAAAAGATCATTACTGTCAATAAAACAAAAATATTCAAGAAAAGAAATGCTATGATTGTCAACAATTGTTATATAGTCACTAAACAATATAAATGTTGAATATTGATTTAACTTTTAAAAATCTACCTAGCGGGCCAGGCATGCTGGCACATGCCTGTTACCCCAGCTTCTGAAGAGACTGAGGCAGAAAGATCAAACTTTTGAGGCCAACCTGGGCAATTTAGCAGACCCTGTCTCAAAATAAAAATTTTAAAAGGCTGAGCATGTAGCTTAATGGTAGAGTGCTTGCCTAGTGTGCACAAGCCCTGGGTTCCATCCCCAGGACTGAGAAAAATAAAATAAAATAATAAAATAAAATAAAATAAGAAGAAAAAGAAAAAAGAAAACCTACCTATTGGGAAATTGGGAGGAGGGGAAATAGGTGCTGTGTTGCGAGGAAGAAATTGGGGATAATATCTGAACTGTATCTGGTGTTAGGAAGCCAGTACTACGCTTTATATGCTATGCTTACTGTTTTTTTGTTTTTTTGTTTGTTTGTTTGTTTGTTTTAAGACATAGTCCTGCCATGTAGCCTAAACTGGCCTCAAATTTGTGAATGCTGAGATTACAGGCAAGTACCACAATGTCCAGCTTAATTTTTAAAACACTAATTATGAGAAGAAAAATAAGTGGGTCATGTGCAACACAATGAGAATTATTTATTACAGTAACTTCTTCTTGGGAAAATAAAACATTTTCTCTTCCTTCTGAAGGAAACCTTTAAGTTCACCTTAGTTTTTTGTTTGTTTGGCCTTGTTTTGCAGAGCACAGATTTAAATCAAATTTAAAACATGCTTGTGTATTCTGAATTTTTTTTATTGACAATAATTACAGAGATGGATTTAGCCTATAGCCAAATGGCTGTACCATTTTACATTGCTACCAACCATGCACAAGAATTCCAGTTTCTCCACATCCCACCAACTTTTGTGACCTGCTTGTCTTTGATACCAGTCATCCTAACTGGTGGGAAATGGTATCTCATGGTTTTGATCTGCAAGTCTCCAGTGATAAGTGATGTTGAGCATCTTCTCATATTCTTGTTGGCCATTTGTATGTACCTTTTTTGGAAAAATGTGTTTCTTTTTTTCAGTACTTGGGGTTGAACCCAGAGTCTAAGGACATGCTAAGGAAGTGCTCTTGACTGGGTTGCACAGCCAGCCCCTTGTTTTATTTTTTGTTTTGAGACACAGTCTGGATAAGTTACACAGGCTGCCTCTGGCCTCAAACCTAAGATCATCCTCCCTCAGTCCTCTTGAATAGCTGGGATTACAGGCATGTGCCATGGCACCCAGCTTGGAAAAATGTTTTCTCAAGTCCTTTGTCCCTTTTTGTTTCTTTTGTTGTTGTTGTTGTTTCTGGGGATTGAACCAAGGGCCTTGCACATACTAAGTCCGTGTTCTACCCCTGAGCTCTACTCCTAGCCCCTGGCAATTTTTCAATCAAGTTATTTGAATTTTTTGTTGCTAAGTTGTTGGAGTTCTTTAGATATTCTGGACATTGACCTCTTATCAGATACCTGATTTGCAAATATAGTATTTTCATTCATTCCATAGGTTGTCTTTTTTTTTTTTTTTTTTTTTTTTTTTTTTTTTTTTTTTTTTTTTTTTTTTTTTTTTTTTTTTTTTATACTTAGGGGTTGAGTTCAGAACCTTGCACATACTTTGTGAGTGCTCTACCACTGGGCTGTACCCCAGCCTCTTTTTCTTTTTCTTTTTATTATTTATTTATTTATTTATTCATTCATTTATTTATTTTTGCCGTACTGGGGGTTGAACCCAGGGCCTCACGTTTGCATGCTTTGCAAGTGCTGGACCACTGAGCTGCACCCCCTGCCCATTTTTTTTACTTTTTGAGACAGGGTTTCGCTAAGTTACACAGACTGCCTCTGGTCTCAAACTTGCCATCCTCCTGCCTCCGCCTCCTGAGCCGCTGGGTTTATTTTTTATTTTGACTCAGGGTCTCACTAAGTTATGCAGGCTGCCTCTGACCTTAAACTTGCAATCCTCCTGCCTCAACCTCCCGAGTCTCTGGGATTCCAGGTGTGGGCCACTACGCCTGGCCATAGGTTGTCTTTTCACTGTTAATCATGTCCTTCAGTGAACAGAAGTTTTAAAGTTTGATATTGTCCTGTTTGCCTATTTTTGCTTCTATCTTCTTTTACTTTTGATGTCATATCCAAGAAATCATTGCCAAGCTATGTGCTATGGTGCATGCCTGTAATCCCAGTGACTGAGGAGGCTAAGGCCGGAGGACTCCCTAGTTCAAGGCCAGAGGCAACCTCCCCAATTTAGCAAGACCCTGTCTTAAAATAAAAAAGGGATTTGAGGTACAACTCAGTGGTAGAGCACTTGCCTAGCACATATGAGGCCCTGGGCTCAAACCTCTAGTCCTGTAAAAAAAAATAATTAATTAAAAAATAAAAAAGAAATTATCAATTAAATCTAAAATGTCCCCCATAAGTCATTTGTTTGAACATTTGGTCCCCAGGTGGTAGTAGAGTTTGTGGAGTCTATGGAACTTCGGGAGGTGGGATTCTAGGTTGGCAGCAGGAGGTCCCTGGGGATGGGTCTTTGGAGTTTTACTCTGGACTTCTGGTTCTTGTGACTTTCTCTGCTTTCTGCTTCCTGATCGCCAAAATGTGAGAAGGTCATCTGCCACTGGCCCTGCCACCAGCTGCTCTACCCTGCGTCCCACCATAATGGACTGACACTCTCTAGCAGTGAGCTGCACTAGTAAGTCATTTCCTCCCAGAAGTTTGTTTCAGGTTTCTCTGCCATAGTGATGAACAAGCTGATCAATACAGAAATCATTACCAAATCTAATATCATGAAGCTTTTTACCTATGTGTTCTAGGAATTGCGTAGTTTTAGGCCTTATGTTTAGATTTTTAGTACATTTTGAGTTGATCCGTATATGTGTAACTTCATTTTTTTTTTAAGTACTGGGGGCTTAAACCCAAGGCTTCATATATGCTAGGCAAGTCTTCTACCACTGAGCTGCATCTCCAGCCCCTTTTTTATTTTTTTATTTTGAGACAGGATCTTGCTAAGTTGCAGAGGCTGCCTCTGGCCTCAAATTCATGATCCTCCTTACTCTGCCTCCCAAGTTTCTGGGATTACAGGCATGTGTTGTGGTGCCCGCCTCCGAGTTCGTTTTTGTGCATGTGGATATCCAGTTTTCCCTCCATCCTTTGTTGAAAAGCCTGTCCTTCCCCATATTGACTAGTCTTAGCTCCCTTACCAAAAACCAATTGACCATTCACTTGAGGGTTTATTTCTGTGCCTTCTATTGTCCCATTGCTTTATTTACCTGTCTTTAACCCTTTTGCCTATGGTGGTCAGGCAGCTTTCCAGAGTGGTTCAGGGCTTAGTTATGATACTGACATGGACCTGCATCTGTGTGTGTGTGTGTGTGTGTGTGTGTGTGTGTGTGTGTGTTTCTTGCCTTGGCTTTGGACTTGTACTTTTGCTTTTAAGTTTTCCCTGGTCCAGATGCTTAATTTGGGTTTCTATTTTATTATGCTGTTGTATTTGTTCTTAGCATGTGGCACCTTGTATCTCTTACAGATAAAATGAGGCAGCACATCAATCACATGGTAAGTCTGAGGCAGCCAGTGAAAGCTCATAATCTCATTGAAGAGGCATGGCCTCACAGGTGGGACAACGCAAGACAGAATCTGGGTCACTCATAGATTCCAGCAATGAGCTCTGGGAGATAGTGGAGAAAGAGATGAATGTGGCGCAGCATGTCCAGGGCAAGTTCTACTTCAACTGGACTTCTAAGGAGCATTTACCTATGGACAGATAGACCAGAGGCTAGAGAAAATAGCTTTCCCACAAAGAAGGGTGCCATGTGAGGTTAACGTGAGAAGCCAGAGTGAGCTGGGCCCAGGCCTAGGGCTGTGATTTGACTAAAAACTTGTGTACTGGCCACAAGTGAGTAGCTCAGGTGGGACCAGAGTGTGCAGCAACTTGAATACCAGAATGAGGAACGGGGACCTTAATCTTTTCTGCATGCTCACCCACCTGCGGAGATAAAGATAGTCTCCTCTACCAGGATGTCATGCCATGCTCTCAAACAGGACACTTCTTAATTTTTTGTTTCTCCCTTTCATAATGAGTAGCCTGAGTAGGGAAGGTCAATGAAAAAAAGGAGGACCCTCTACTAGATGGATTGACTCGGTAGCTGCAACAATGGGCTTAAGCATAAAAAAGGTAGTGTGCATGACACAGTGCTGGGGAGTGTTTTGTTCTGTTGTCCATAGGGTCACTATGAGTTGGACCCGATTGATGGCACCTAACAACAACAAGAAGCCTGGGTAGATGTGAAAGTCTCCCAAAACAAGGAACATCACTAAAGAAGCACACAGAGAGACCGGGATAGGTCACATGGTGATGGTGCCTGCGGTGCAGAAACTCGCAGATGCTACTGCCTTTTTCATCATTTAGGATGTTTTTACTGGTTTCTTCATCTCACCATCCAGAGAAACTGAGTTGTAACGAACATGATTCTTTCTGACCACCCAAGGCATATGAAAACAATTCAATCTTATTCAAATTTCAGTTGAGGACATTTTCCCTGATTTTTTTTCTTTCTTTCTAATGCAAGTGATGGAGCCCAGGCTGTTGGTCATGCCAAGAGAAGTGCTCTACCACTTAGCTACATTTCTTCTTCTTGTTAGGTGCCATCGAGTCAGGTCCAACTTGTAGCGACCCTATGTACAACAGAATGAAACACTCCCCGACTCGGTGCCATTCCTGGCATTATGTCAGTGTGTCTCTGCTGTTCATGGGGTTTTTCAATGGCTAATTGTTTCAGAAGTGGGCAACCAGGTCCTTCTCCTATTTTTGTGGGGCTAGGAATTGAACCCAGGGCTTCAGAGAGTGCAGAGAGGCTCTCTACCAACTGAGCTAAACCCCAGCCCCAAGCTACATCCCTAGTTGCCCCCTGATTCTTTTGCAGCCTCTTGACCCTACTGGATCTCCTGTTTTCTTCAGACATATCAGCTTTTCCCCCACAGAGTTTACATCTTGTGATTATGTCTCCTGAATACACATCCTTCACAATGAGTGCATTGTTTCCCTTTTTAAAATCAAGGAAATCTGCACATTACTGCGCATCCAGGCCTCTGGCCAGCCCGAGGCAACCAGTATTACCTCACAAGTATGAACCCAGTCACAAACAAGGGAATATCATAAGCTAGTCCTTTCGTGGGTAAATACGCTCTCACCCTTCGCACACCACAATATTTATCTTCTTTATATTCCTAAAAAGGGCAGGGCCCTGGCTGGGAACGCCTCAAGTGACCTCTTTTACATGGTACAAATTTCCTTCCTCTCACCCCTCTTCCTTTTCTGGTCAGTTTATGATGGGCCATGGAAGAGGTTCAGTGGTTCAGGATCCCGTGCCTCTCCATGCATCACTCTCTTGCTGGTGATGGGAGCCGAGGATCAAGCTATGTGCAGAAGGGAGCCTGGGAAGCCGGCTGCCGGGTCATGGCGCCGCAGCACGCCAAGTTCCCTGTTTGGGATCAGGTTGTTAAGACCACATGAGGATGAGACACTATAAAAGTGCCTGCCTGTTCCAATTTCGCCTTCCCCAAGCCCATAAATCCACTGACAGCTTCCTTTAAACGGTTGTTCTCAACTTGAAATAAAATTTAAAAAGTATGAACACCTGGGTTGTTCTTTAAAGTTTCTGATCTGTGAGATGGACAGGGGGAGCGTTGAGGCTTGAAGGCTCCAGAAGGCATCTGAACACAGGCAGAAGAGCACAAGTCTTTCAGTTAGATACATTAGACTCTGAACTTGACTTCACCAAATATTTGCCTTTGTGGCCTCATGAAAGCTGCTTTTCGATCTTGACTCCCTTATCTGGGAGTGGGAATAATTTTACGTTGCAGTCTTGTTGTAGATGTTAGTGAGTGACTATGAAAAGGCCTAGCAGACTAGGCACGGTGGTGCACACCTTTCATTCCAGTGACTCCAGAAGCAGAGGCAGGAGGATTGCAGGTCCGAGGCCAGAGGCAGCCTGGGTAACTTAGCAAGACTCTGTCTCAAGATAAAAAGTAAAAAAAAAAAAAAAAGGGCTAGGGGTGCATCTCAGTAGGACAGTGCTTGCAAAGCATGCATGAGGCCCTGGATTGAACCCCCTAGTACTGTGAAAGAAAGAAAAGGAAAGCAAAAAGAAAGGGCCCAGCAGAGCCAGGCACAGGGGCCAGGCTGAAGCAAGGTTGGCTTGTCTGTATCCTTTTCCATCTCTTTATGTCACATTGTTTCAGGGCCTTCTATTGTGTCATGAGTAAGGGCAGCCCTAATGTCATGGTGACACTGACCCTGAGGAAGTGACAGGCGGCTGGGGAAAGGCCAGGTAGAAGACGCACAATCACATCTTACCCAGGGAAGCGAGGCACCTGCACCCCGGAAGCTGGCAGCCATCTGAGGAAGTCAGGGAGGGTAGGAGCTCTCTCCTGGCCCCAGCTACTTGCCCTCTCAGTGGGCAGCTATGCCCTGCAGGACACCAGAGTGGCTCCTTCCTTGAAGAGCTGAAGGACAGATGAGAGAAGGTTCAGGGCTCTATCGGCTACCTCTGGCCCATGTCCTCTCCTGAAGTTTCTTTCACAACCAAGCTTCAGTTCTGGCTAATCTGAGGCAACCAACCTGAGCTCTGGGTCCTGGCAGCTGCGTCCCCAGTCCTGGTCCCTTTCTGACCTAATTGCCCCTTCCCAGTTTCCTCCTCCACTTCCCTGGAGAGGAGGAAGGCTCATCATCCCAGCCACAGCACAGCCACTGCAGCCCCTGCTCCTGTGAGTGACACAGGCTGCTTGGTGGAAAGGCAGCTCTGGGCCCTTCACAGGCAAAGGACATCAGCAGGTCATGTGAAAACACTGAGACAGGAAATGAGCAGTTAATGGCCGGGAGACTTCGGGCCGATCGTGATCTGAGACGCTGACACAAAACAGGGCCAGGTGCCTCCAGAGCTTTAGAACAGCTGTGGAAAACAGTGAGGGAAGTAAAGACGCTCGGTGCCTCCCACAGGAACGCACAGTGCTGCGGTGGAGGGAAGCGTGGGCTTGGGGTCAGCCAAACCGTTGTCTTGGGACAAGCAATGTAGTAGGAACAGAGGAGGTGGGACTTGTGACTGCAGTTCCTGCTCTTCCCCATGTGAAGGTCTTGCTATGCACTGTCGGGTTCTTCATACACATTAACCCCAACAGCACTATGAAACTGTTGTTAGGTGCCATCGAGTCAGGTCTGATTCATAGCGACCCAATGTATGACAGAACAAAACACTGGCTGGCACTGTAACACGCCTGGCACTATGTCAGTGCTTCTCTGCTATTCATGGGGTTTTCAATGGCTGATTGTTTCAGGATTGTTTCAGGAGTGGGCTGACAGGCCCTTCTCCCATTTTTGTGTTGCTGGTGATCAAACCCAGGGCCTCAGAGAGTGTGGAGCAGCACTCTACCAACTGAGCTAAACCCCAGCCCCAGCCCTATGAAGTAGGTGCTATTATTATCCCCATTTTATCCATGAAGACTCTGAGACACAACAGTGAAATGATATGCCCACAGTGGAGCTAACGTCACTATTACAACATCTCTCAGCCTTCATTCCATGCTACAAAGTGGGAATTTAAAATACTAACTCATGGAGTTGGGAAAATAATGAATAATTCACATCAACACTGTGGTATGCTATAGGTGTTCAGTGAATGTAAATTTCCTTCTCCCATGAGAAAGGGTCCAAAGGAAATAATAAAAAGGAGCAAAGGCCCTGTGCATGAGGGTGTGACCTGGAAGCCCTCCACAGTGTCCAACAATGCGTCATCACATATACAGCCATACATTACTAATAATGGGGATACATTCTGAGGAATGCATTATTAGGTGCTTTTGTTTGTATGCAAACATCATAGAGTATGCTTATAGAAACTAGACAGCTATGTCACAGGAATGTTAGTTAGGTTTTGTATTGCTGTTAACAGGATGCCTGTCAGAACAACTTAAAGGAAGAAGGATTTCTTTGACTTGTGGTTCAAAGGATTTCAGTCCTTAGTGGTAGAGAGACATTGGGCCGAACACCTTCACATCATGGCGGACCAAGCAGAGAGAGCTTACTGCAATTGGGGCCTGGGTAAAACCTTCAAATACTCAACTCTAGGGACCCACTTCCACCAGCTAAGACCCACCTTCCAAAGTTCCACAGTCTTCCCAAACACTGTCACTACCTGGGGACCTGGCATTAAAACATGAGCTTTGGAGGCTATTTTGTATTCAAACCCTAACATTAGGCTATATAATCCTATGGCACCACTGTCGTAAATGGTCCATCATTCACCAAAATGTCATTATGCAATGCATGACTATATATATATATATATATATATATATATATATTTATTTATTTATTTATTTATATGTATGCATATGTATATTTCCTATTGATGATATTTCCCTGGAGAACCCTGATTAATACAGTGTCCAACAATAGGGAAGGGTTTATCAGCTCATAACAAAATATTATACAGCCACTACAAAATTTATGAAAACAATGTTGTTGTTAGGTGCTGTCGAGTCAGGTCCAACTCATAGGGAACCTACGTAGAAGAGAACAAAACATTCCCAGACACTGTACCATGCCCAGCACTATTGTCAGTGCTTCTCTGCTGTCCATAGGGTTTTCAATGGCTGGTTGTTTTGGAGACTGTTTGGGGAGTGGACTGCCAGGCCCTTCTCCCATTTTTGCAGTGCTGGGGATAGAACCCAGAGCCTCAAAAAGCATGCAGAGAGGTACTCTACCAACTGAGCTAAACCTCAGCCCCATGAAAACTATCTAAAGTGGAAAGTGTTTATAATGTTAGGTTAATAAAGCAAAATACAAAATAGCATATGCATGCTGATTACAAATGTTAGAATTAAAGCATAGGCAATGATTTGGAAGCAAAATACAAAAATTAAAAGTTCTTAGATGCAGATTATGTAATGCTGCTATATACTGCCTTCCAGTTTGAAAACAAAAACAAGCCCAAGAGAAACAAAAGTAGTGCCAGGCGCCACAGTAGCAGCTGCTGTCACCGAGATCAAGGGATGACCTTAATGTGTCTTCAGTGTGAAAGGACACAAGGCCTTTCAGTCACACCAGCCTATGGACAGTGAGCTTGCTCAGTGACATCACTTTCTTCATGTTGGGTACTAAGAGTGATTACACATCTTTTGGGCACATCCTGGGGGAAAAAAATCGACGTCAACAGCTATGCCACATGGTGATTGCTATAGCTTGGCTATGGCTTGAGTGGCCTCCAAATCTGCATGTGTTGAAATTTAATCCCCATTGTGAGCTATTAAAAAGGTGAAAACCTAATCCAACTATGATGTTTACAAGTAGAGCCTTTGGGAAGTAGTTAGGATTGAATCCTGGTGGCTTTGTAAGTACAGGGTGAGAGACCAGACACGCACACACACACACACACACACACACACACACACACACACACACACACACAACTTGTGCTTCTTGTCTCTTGCCTTGTGATGCCCCATGCTGCCTCCCGATTCTTCCTGCAGGAGGTCATCACCAGATGTGGGTCCTTGAGTCTCAGAATTGTGAGCTAAGTAAACCTCTTTTCTTTGTAAATTTTCCCAGCCTCAGGTATCTCATTATAGAAACAAAACCCAAGCTATTACACTGATCAGCCTATTTAACTCTGTAATACCAATATGGTTTCATAGTCCAATGACTTGCGGGTAACTTTCCTAGTGAGGTGGGAAAGCTTCATTTAGAGGCCTTTGCCCTTGCTCAGCTCAGGTTGGGTAACACACAGAGATTCTTTGACTAGAAAAGAGTAGTGCTTGTAATGCTTAACCTCCAAGGAGGTTATTTCATAAAATATTGATTTTCTTTGCATAAAAATAAGATAGTAGAAAATATAAGTATAAGCAAGAATTTTTTAGTTCTCTCAGTTCATAAGCATGAAAAATAATGAGTCTAGCTTATAAACCAAGGTTGACATTACCATACCTACTGAGAGAGAAGCAGAGCTAGGAAATTATTCCTCCTCAGTGTTACAACACCAGGAACTGATACGCTCAAAGGAGTCTAACCTGGGTGTTACAAGCTTCTATAGGCTGAGAAGGCAAAGGTATGGATCTTGTTGTTATAGACTCTTTTGTTTATTTATTTACTTATTTATTTATTTAGCCTCTGTGCCTCTCAAACTGTAAGTGGGCCTTTTTCTAAAATAACACCCATCTTAACACACTAATGCAGCCCGGTGCACTTTTACTAGGTAACGCTGTCTGGTGAAAAGCAGCAACAATGTCACATCACCTAAAGTAGTAAATGCAGTACTGTATTTTCTCTCATTGTTGTTTTGTTTTGTTTGGGGTTTTTTTTTTTTTTTTTTTTGGAGACAGGTCTCACTGTGTAGCCCAGGCTAACCTTTACCTTGTGATCTTTCTGCCTTAGCCTCCCAAATGCTGAGATTATAGGCATGTGCTGCCACGCCTAGTTTAGTGCTATGTCTCCATGACATTCATGCATCAAGCCCTCACTCTCCTTAGCTGCCTCTAATCCATCATCACCCTTCACCTGACTTTATATGTACATAGGTGTCCTGGGGTTAGAAGAGCCCAATGTGGTGAAAGAGCAATCTAGAAGCATGGTTATGTCCAGTTCACGTTCTGTCACTAGCTGAGCTATCTTGAGCGAGTCAGTGAATTAGTCTTGATGTTTGTTTGCATCTTTTATTGTGGTTAAGGAATGTTGACAGATTTTGTGAAGATTAAATGAGAAAATCCAGGTGAAAAGGCTTTAAAAATTAGTGCAGTGCAAGCTGGGATGAGGTGGCATATGCCTGTAATCCCAGCGATTTGGGAGGTGGAGGCAGGAGGATCCCAAGTTCAAGGTCAGAGGTAACCTATGTAACTTAGTAAGGCCCTGTCTTGAGATAAAAGATGAAAAATGAGCCAGGGATGCAGCTCAGTGGTAGAGCACTTGCAAAGCATGTGTGAGGCCCTGAGTTCAACCTCCCAGTACCGTTGTTGTCATTGTTAGGTGCCATCGAGTTGAGTCCAACTCATAGCAACCCTCATAGAGTATTTAATGGCTGATCATACCAGGATTGTTTGGGGAGTGGGTTGCCAGGTCCTTCTCCCATTTCTGCAGTGCTGAGGATTGAACCCAGGGTCTCAGAGCACACAAAGCAGCACTCTACCAACTAAGCTAAACCCCAGCCCCTGCAGTACCATACACACACAAAAATAATAATAAATGCAAAGCCAAAGTTAAATATTGCTTCTCATCCGCCAGGTTGCTATAGTCAAAAAGACATAAAGTAACAAGGATGGAACAAGGATGTGGAGAAATTGGAACCTTCCTATATTGCTGGTAAGATGGTAAAATGATACCACTGCTTTGCAATACAATGCGATGTTTCACCAAATGGTTACACATAGAAGCATTCCTAGGTATATTTCCAAGAGAAATGAAAACATATCTATCTACACAAAAAGTTGTACATGAATGCAAATATACCAGCATTATTCATAATAGCCCCAAAGTGGGAACAACCTAAGTGTCCATCAAATAATGAGTGGATAAATATAATATACTTATCTGTACAGTTGAATATTATTCAACAATAAAAGAATATGAATGCTCATACGTGCTATAACATGCATGAATCTTGAGAACATTATGCTACATGAAAGAAGCCAACCACAAATTGTGATTCCATTTATAAGAAATATAGAGAATAGGCAAATTCATAAAGTTGAAAAGTAGATTAATGGTTGCTAGGGGCTGAGAGTTGGGGGATGAATGGGTGCCAACTGCTAGTGGATCCAGGATTTCTTTTCAGGATAATGAAGTTGCACTAAAATTGATTTGTCAGTATACTTTGTGAATATACTAAATATCACTGAACTTTGTACTTTAAATGGATAAGTTGTATGGCATGTGAATTTTACCTTAAACTGTTCTGGGAAAAAAAAAATCAGGTGCAATTGAAAGGCTGTTAATAATAATACTGCTTTCTGTAAATGACCAAGTGAAGCTCAACTCCAGAAAGGATGAATTCAGGACTTATTAACTTATGACCAACATCTTTGAAATTCAGGGTACATCTTATAACTGAAGATGTACCACAGTGTGTTAGCCAGGCCACCACTGTCTTTATCTACATGTCCACAAACATCAGAAATACAAGACTCCAAACTTGGAAACTGAGTGTCAGTTGCTTGGAATAAAATCCCAGAAGGAAGAGTGGAATGCTCTTTTAATCCCTAAGAAACAAATGTTATGGAAAAAGAGATACAGAGAATGATAAGTCATCCCATGCTTGGTAATCATCTCAAAGCAAGGGTCAAAAATAGCTAACCAAAGAGCCCAGGCCAAGAGCTTTAGGGACTTTGTTGTTGTTGTTAGGTGCCATTGAATTGGGTCCAACTCATAGCGACCCTGCATACAACAGAACGAAACACTCCCAGACACTGTGCCATACCCAGCACTGTCAGTGTGTCTCTGTTACTCATAGTGTTTTGGATGGATGATTGTTTGGAGGTTGTTTCAGGAGTGGGCTGCCTGCTCCTTCTGCCATTTTTGCAGTGTTGGGGATCGAACCCAGAGCACACAGAGTAAGCACTCTACCAACTTTGGGATTCTCCAAAAAATGCTGTATCACCCGTGCCCTTTGAGGCACAAAGGGTGGCATTCAGTCAATACCCAGCAGCATGGACTCTGAGTCAAACAAGTCATTCCAAAGCCTTGAATTCCAAATTCTGAAGATTTAAATTAATCACTTTTGCCTAGATGCTCCCTTTTGTGAATGTAAAAGAGTGCAAATGTTTCCAAAACCTAAATCTAAAAAAGCAATTTCAGAAAGAATAAAAGTTATAAGTGATAAAGAAGCATCATCTCATAGTTTAATTGGCAGTATGTTTTTCTCTTTCTTAGTGCTGTATAACACTGCATCCCTGATGGTCTGACAGTGGTTCAACTAACAATTTTTCAAATGTACTGTGGTGTGAAAGTGATATGCATTCAGTAGAGACCATATTTCAGATTTTGAATGTTGATCTTTCCCAGGCTATCAGTATGCAGTATGATACTCTTTCTAGATGCTGGGCAGCAGCAGCATGTTACTGCTCCCAGTCCACTAGTGATTACAAAGGGAAATAACCAATACCATGCAGTGTACTGTTTACAATAAATTGTATGAGTTATTCAACACTTTATTATAAAATAGGCTTTGTGTTAGACCACTTTGCCCAACTGTGAGCTAATATAAGAACTCTGAGCATGTTTAAGGTAAGCTAGACCAAGTTATGCTGCCCAGTAAGTTGAGTGTATTGAATGCATTTTTTACTTAGGGTATTTTCAATTTACAGTGGGCTTATCAGATGTAGCCCCAGCAGTAAGACCAGGCACGTCTGTATTTGGTAATTATTATTTACTAAAGATAGATCATGAGGGTGGCAGGATCTGTTTTCTAAGTTGTGACATCTCTTGCTGCTGTGTTGAAAACATATTATAGCATAATCCTCACTACTTAAGCTTTGAAATTAACTGTCACTTGTTCTGTGACTTTCTCAGAATCTTTATGTTAGCAGTGATAAACAGTTATATGCTATTTATCGACCCTTTCTTCTGTGTCAGCCACTCTGCTAAGTGCTTTCTTGCACTCATTTTCTCACTGGCACCTAACAACAACACATATGGAACATGCTGTTTCCTATTTTGCAGAAGAGGGGATTGAGGTTAAGATGCTAAATAACTTTCCTGGAGTCCTGTGACAACATGACAGAGCCAGGACTTGAATCCATCTGACTGTAGACATTCATATTCTTGATTGCTCTGCAGAATACCTTTATGTTGTTTGTTGTTAGGTGTCATCGAGTCGGTTCTGACTCATAGTGACCCTATGTACAATAGAATGAAACACTCCTTGATTCTGTGCCAGGCACATGATCTTTTTTATGTTTAAGCCCATTGTTGCAGACACTGTGTCAATCCATCTAGTTGAGGGTCTTCCTTTTTTTCATTGACCTGCCATTCTCCCAAAATGATGTTCTTCTCCAGGAACTGATCCCTCCTTACTACATATCCAAAATACCTAAGACACAGTCTAGCCATCCTTGCTTCCAGGCACTACTCTGGTTGCACTTCTTCTAGGACAGATCTGTTGGTTAGTTATTTTGGTAGTCCATGGTATATTCAGTATTTGTCTCCAGCACCATAATTCAACAATTCTTCTCCTGTCTCCCTTTTTTAATGTTTAGCTTTCACAACCATATGATGCGACTGAAAACACCATGGCATGTGTCAAGTGTACCTTTGTCTTCAATGTAACATCTTTACTTTTCAACACTTTAAAGAGGTCTTTTGCAATAGCTTTTGCCAATGCGATGTGTCTTTTGATTTCTTGACTGCTACTTCCATGGGTGTTGATTGTAGAACCAAGCAAAGCAAAATCTTGGACAACCTCAATCTTTTCTCCATTTATCCTGAAGTTGTATACTGACCTTTAGTAAAATTTTGCTTGTATATGTATTAATGATATCACTGGATAGTTTCCACATATGGTTGGATCCCCTTTCTTGGAAACAGACACAAATATGGATCTCTTCCAGTCAGTTGGCCATGTAGCTGTTTTCTAAATCTCTTCGCATAAACAAGTAAGCACCTCCAGTGCTACATCTGTTTGTTGAAACATCTCTTTTGGTAGTCTATTCCTGGAACCTTATATTTTGCCAATTTCTTCAAGGCAGCTTCCATTTTGTCCTTCAGTACCATTGGTTCCTCTTGAAATGGTTGATCACCCACTAATTCTTTTTGGTATAATGTCTCTGTATATTCCTTCCATCTTCTTTTGATGTTTGCTGCATCATTTATTATTTTCCATGTAAAATCCTTCATTATTGCCACTTGAGGCTTGAATTTTTTCTTCAATTCCTTAAGCTTGAAAAAAACATAGCATGTTCTTCCCTTTTGGTTTTCTATCTCCAGCTCTTTACACATGTCATTATAGTATTTGATTTTGTCTTCTTGAGCTGCCCTTTGAAATCTTCTATTTAGTTTCTTAACTTCATTATACCTTCTTTTTACATCAGCTGCTTGATGTTTAAGGGCAAGATTCAGAGTCTCTTTTGACATGTGACTTGGTCCTTTCTTTTTTTCCTGTCTTTTTAATAACTTTTCACTTTCTTCATGAGTGATGTCTTTGATGTCATGCCACAACTCATCTGGTCTTCTATCAGTAGTGTCTAATGCATCAAACCTGTTCTTATGGTGGTCTCTGAACTCAGGTGGGATATACTCAAGGTCATATCTTGGCTGTTCCAATTTTCTTCAGTTTCAGTTTGAATTTGCTAATGAGCAGCTGATGGTCTGATCCACAATCAGCAACTGGTCTTGTTCTGACATTTGATATTGAGGTTTCTATTGTCTCTTTCCACAAATGTAGTCAGTTTGATTCCTGTATGTTCCATCTGGTGAATTCCATGTCTTTAGTCAGAATTTATGTTGGTGAAAAATGTATTTGCAATGAAGAAGTCATTGGTCTGACAAAATTCTATCATGCGATCGCCAGCATTGTTTGTCACCAAGGCCATATTTTCCAACTACTGAGCCTGATTGAATGCCCTATCTATTTCAGATTGCAGGAGGTGGTAAAAATCTTCCCTATCTTCATTTGTAGTCTTGGTGTTGGGTGAGTAAATTTGAATAGTAGTCATATTAACTGGCCTTCCTTGTTGTTGTTGTTGTTGTTAGGTGCCATCGAGTCGGTATCTGACTCATAGCGACCCTCATAGGGTTTTCAATGGCTGACTGTTTCGGGATTGCCTTGGGAGTGGATTGCCAGGCCCTTCTCCCATTTTTGCAGTGCTGGGAATTGAAATCAGGACCTCAGAGACTGCAGTGCAGCGCTCTACCAGCTGAGCTAAATCCCAGCCCGGCCTTCCTTGTAGGTATATGGATATTATTCCATCACTGACAGCACTGCACTCCAGGACTGCTCTTGAGATGTCTTTTTTTAGTGATGAATGCAACTCCATTTCTGTTTAATTTGTCATTCCTGGCATGGTAGACTGTATGGTAATCTGATTCAAAATGCCCCATGCCAGACCATTTTTGTTCACTGATGCCTAGAATGTCAATGTTTATTTGTTTCATTTCCCTTTGATGATTTCTAATTTTCCTAGATTCACACTACATGCATTCTACATTCCAGTTTAATGGATGTTTACAATTGTTCCTCCTCATTTTAAATTGTGTCACATCAGCAAGTGGAGTGCCCTGGGTCTTTACTCCATTCCTGTCATTAAGGTTGACTCTACTTTGAGGAGGCAACTCTTCTCCAGTTGTATTTTGAGTGCTTTCTAAACCAGAGGGCTCATTTTCCGGCACCATATCTGACAGTGTTTTTCTACTATTCATAGAGATTTCAATGGCTAATTGTTTTGGGAGTGGGCTGCCAGATTCTATTCCCTAGTCTGTCTTAATCTGGAAGCTCAGCTGAAACCTATCTACCATGGGTGACCCTGCTGGTATCTGTAATATCAGTAACATAACTTTCAGCACCACAGCAACATGCAAGGCCCCACAGTAAGGCAAACTGACAGACATGTTGGGGGACACCTTTATGGCTGACCTAAATTGATTCTAGAAACCTTAGAGAATGAAATACCAAAGGAAGTTGAAAAAAGAAGATGGACATAGAAATTATAAGGGAGTTGAAAACTTTGACAATCATCTCAGCAAACTGTGTTTTCCATGTTGCCTGAGAGTTTGGAGCAAAGAGAAATCTGTAGTTACAGGTTCCAGCTTTCTCCTTCTGTAGACTCTGCTGATGAGCTGTCAAACTAATTAACTTTCTATCTTCCTCTTTATTCTTTATTCTCCCAGCACTTTTTTTTTTTTTTTTTTTTTGGTACAAGGTATTGAGCCAAGGACCTCATGCATGCTAGGCAAGTGCACTGATCTGCACCTCTGGCCCCTTTTTTATTTTATTTTTATTTTGAGACAGGGTCTTGCTAAATTGAGAAGGCTGCCTTTGGTGTCAAACTCACCATCCTCCTGGCTCAGTCTCCTGAATCACTGCGATTACAGGCATGAATGACGGCAGCTTGCTCCTTTCCTTTGTATGCTGAGATACCCTTGGCAAGAACTAAAATGGATTTGAAATACAGAGCCCAAACAAGAATAACCTACAACAAAATCCCAAATCCCAGCATTTTAGAGCTAAAAAAGCTCCCAGGGATTGGCATTCATTGAAACCATGTGGGATGCTTTTCCCAGACCTGTCGAAGAAGAGTCTCCAGGGGCTGAACAAGAACCAGATTTTCAGTGGCTCCCAAACTTGACTTCCTGGACTCAGAGCTTCAGCATCAATTGGGAACTTATTACAAATGCAAACTCTTGGGTCCCACCCCAGGCCCCTGATCAGAAATTTTGAATGGGAGCCCTGTAATCTCTGCTTTACCCATTCTTCCAGTAGATTCTGAAATGTACTACAGTAAAAGAACCACTGAATGAGGGCAAGAATTTGGATAAATTCCTATGTTTGTTTCTCTTTTTTTTGGAAGAACATCCCAGTTCTATTCCAAATTCAATGAAAAATTATTTGTTTTCATATTCGCCATAAATACATGGACTCGCTTTGAGCATTCATATACTTAAAAGCACAAAAATTGCCTAAAATTATAATCCTATTCTCCTCTCCTTCTTAACGTGAACTAAAAATATTTTTGCTTAAAATACTTGTCAGGGGCTAAAGTTGTAGCTTAGTGTAGAGCACTTGCCTACCATGCATGAGGCCCTTCCTGAGTTACATATCAAGCACTTCAAAAGAAAAACAAAAAGAAAGAAAGCCAGGCATGGTGGTGCACGCTTGTAATCCCAGAGACTCGGGAGGCAGAGGCAAGATTGCAAGTTCGAGACCAGAGGCAGTCTGCATACTTTAGTGAGACTCTGTCTCAAAAAGTAGGAAAATGGACTGGAGGTGCAGCTCAGTGGTACAATACTTGCAAAGCATGCAAGCGTGAAGCCCTGTGTTCAATCCCCAGTACTGCAAAAAAAAAGAAGAAGAAGGAAGGAAGGAGAGATGAAAGGAAGGAAAAAATGGCTGTCAGTCTTAAGTGTTTTCTGCATTAAATTGTAAAGTACTAGATGACAGAGCCACCTCTTATTTTTGAAAAATATCCACTTTGGTAATGCACTAACAGATATATGGTATGGCTAAAACTATTAAAGAAAATGCCTTGGAGCATTCATTCTGCTGTATAGATATTTGTTAAAGTTAATACAAATGTCAAAATCACTTTTCAATTTATTAACTCTGATAAAAAACTAATTAGTGAAAAGCTGCTATAGCAAATAAGGAATAGGAGAGACACTTTTACAGCCCTTGAATGTCTTTAATAAATTTATTTCTGAAATATTTCTTTCCCTACTAGTATTTTGATTCAAAACTTGATTTGGAGAAGGAAGGAATTTGTTTAGGCTGGCATTTCCCTAATAGTATTCTGGCAAGATGTCAAAAGTTGTTTCTCAAAGAAAAGCTTCTGTGGTAAACACATTTGGGAAATAGTATGTTGAAAAAAATTAAATAGGTAGGTTTATTTCATGATGTCTTAATATGGTAATATGGTAATAAGCTTGTGCTCCTTTAGGCAGATATGTAGCACAGTGTTTGCCCAATGTTTTCTGATTAAAAAAAATTGGATGTTAACAAAGCATTGTTTCTAAATACCTTCTGCAATGACGAGGAAATAGATTTGTTATATATAATGCTTAATTGTAAGGGTAATTTATGGAAAGAAATTTTACCTATAAACTCATTTGATGATTAGTTTGTAAAATATCCCACTTGCTGGTTTTTGGTATCCTGAAACTAAAATGTAGCCCATGGATATGTGAAATGCAAGTCTAGGTGCATCTCTGCTTTAAATAATTCCTTTCATGTTTTATAAAAACATTGCTCCTGGAATAATGTTTTTAGCAATTTAATAAATATAAAATGAGCCTGACAGAGACTTTTCAAATCAAAATCTTTGTTAATTTTTTTTTTTCAAGACCAGGTGTGGTGGTGTAAACCAGAGGCTGAGACAGGAGGACCTGGAATTCCAGGCCAGCCTGGGCTACATAGTGAGACACTGTCACCAAAAAAAAAAAAAAAAAAAAAAAAAAAAAAAAAAAAAAAAAAAAAAAAAAAAAAAAAAAAAAAAAAAAAAAAAAAAAAAAAAGTCAACATTGATAACAGTCAGAGATAGCCAATTGACATTATGACTTTATTAGTGATCAGACAGAGTCATTTTAATTATTAATGTTTTTCTCAATGAATATGTATTGAATATAATGTGTTTTGTTCAATACGAGAAATATGTATTAGTTTTCTGTTGCTGCATGACAAAGATTATCACACTCAGAGGGTTCAGAGACCCACGTGTTAGCACAAAGTGCTGTAGGACAGAAGCTCTGCTTGTCAGAACCAGGTTCTCTGCTCAAGGCAGCACACAGCTGAACCTGATCAGATCTGCTTCCAAGCTCACTCAGGTTATATCGGTAGTATCCACTTCCTTGTGGCAGTCTAGACGCCCATTCCATCGCTGGGTGTTTGTAGGGTGCTGCTCTTTCATGCTAAAAGCTACTTGCAGACCCTTCTCTGGGGTCCCCTGCCTTCAAGCCCCCTACCTTCTTGTGCTCTGAGTTTCTCATTCCCTCTCTGCCTCTGAGAGCTACAGAAAACTGCTGGCTTGGTTTTCTTATTGTTGCTGTTTATTTTTTTATTTTATGAAAAAAAAGTTAATGTATGTAAAAATTGTGCCTATTCATTGAGTACCACATGGTGTTTAGTTACATGTATACATTGTATAATTTTCAAATCATGGTAATTATATCTATGTCTTCAAATAATTATCACTTTTTTTCAGTACTGGGGAGTTGAATTTAGGATCTCACACATGCTAAGGTAAATACTCCACCAATGAGCCGCAGCCCCATCCCCCTTATTATTTTTTTATTTTGAGACAAGTTCTTGCTAAATTGTGATGGCTGCCTCTGGACTCAAGATCCTCCTGCCTTGAACTCAAGATCCTCCTGCCTCAGTCTCCAGAGTCGCTGGGATTACAGGCATGCACCATAGTGCCCAGCTCAATTATCACTTCTTTATGGTGAAAAAACTTCAAAATCCTTTCTTCTAGATTTTTTGGAATATACAGTACATTATTGTCACCTGTAGTTATTTTTAACAACAACAACACAGTTACCCAACTGTGCAATAAAGCCAGAACTTCTTTCTTCCATCTGACTATACTTTGTTGTTAGGATCTATCGAGTCAGGTCCAACTTCATAGCAACTCAGAGGGTTTTCAATGACTGATTATTTCAGGAGTGGGCTGCCAGTTCATTCTCCCATTTTTGCAGTGCTGAGGATGAAATCCAGGGCCTCAGAGAGCACAGAGCAGCACTCTACCAACTGAGCTAAACCCCAGCCCTGACTATACTTTAGTACCCATTATCAATCTTTCCCCACCCCTTCCTCCTTCCCTCCTGCTCTCCCCAGCTTCTGATAACCACTATTCTACTCTCAACTTCTGTGAAACTCTGGACTTTGAATGTTTTAATGTGATTAAGTCAGGACCCCTCAGCTGTGGGAGTCAGCTGTGCCACCTAACATAATCTAGTGAGGAGCCAAGTCTCTTTATAGTCACTGATTCCACTTCTGTCCCAAGGAAGGGGATTCTAGAACAGAGGTCACTGAGGATCATCCTAGAATTCTGCCTTCCATTTATAAGTTCCAAATATAAGACATTCCAGTTCTCCAAAGTTGGAAAATTAGGAAACAGACTTATAAATATGATCAGAATGTGAACTTTAAGGGAAATTTTAAAACAAATCAGTGCTGCAGTAGTGTATTGAAGAGTGACATCAATGGAAACAACTGGTCAGAAAGGCCACATAGAGTTTTAAAAGATTGTAGTAGACCCTGAGGGATAATAATACTAATGACTAAGTTTTAACCTATAAGACTGTGCTATTTGTACATATTTTTCTCCTTCTGTCCTTACAAAAATCTTACTACCCATTTTATTCCCATTGCACAGATCAGGAAGCAAAAGCTTACCAAGGGTAAAGTGCTGGCAAGTGGCAGAACCAGTAGCAAAGCCAGGCCAGTGTGCTCCTAGCCACTGTTCAATGTAATAAAGATGAGTTGTGTCATTACACCCTGCTAGATGGTGGGCTAGGGCTAGAGATCCAAAAGTAAGGTTTAGTTACTGTCCTTGGGACTTCACAGTAAGAGTGGGGACCAAGGAGCAAACCACTGCCCTAGAGTATATAGTGTGCAATAGCAGGGTGTGTGCACACTGGGCATCGCGCATCACTAATCTGAAAGCCTAAAACTCAGAATGCTCCAAAATCTGAGCTGGTGCTCAAAAAATATCAGATTTCAGATTTGCAGATTGTCATTGCTCAACCAGCAAAATCATGCAAATATTCCAAAATCCAGGAAACTTTAAAATTTGAAACACATCTGGTCCCAAACTGGTTTTGTTTTTGTTTTTGTTTGTTTTGTTTGTTTTGTTTTGGTTTGGTTTTGGTTTTTTGGTTTGGTTTTTTGGTTTTGTTTCATTTTGATACTAGGAGGTTGAACCCAGGTCCTCACACATATTTTTCATGTGCTCTACCACTGGGCTGCACCCATAGCCCATTTTTTAATTTTTATTTTGAAATAGGGTCTGTCTAAGTCATGCAGGGTACCTCTTGCCTTAAACTTGGGATCCTCCTTCCTCCACCTCCCAAGTCTCTGGGACTACAAGCATATGCCACCATGCCTGGCCACGAAGCTGGGGTGTTTTTATTTGTTGGTTGGTTTGGTTTGGTTGGTTTGAGACAGGGTCTTATACTGCAGCCTGGGCTGGCTTTGAACTTGGTGTGTAGCCCAAGATGACCTTGACTTGATATCCTCCTGCCTCAGCCTCCCCAAAGCTGAGATTACCAAGGTGTGTACCACCATGCCTGGCCTCTTGTCTCAAAGCATTTCTGTTAGGTAATATTCAACCAGTATTATGTATCATGGCCTCACAGTACAAGGAATGATCACCTCTGCTTCATTGAGTCACCAAGGGCTTCTCAGAGGAGGTGACACTTGAGCTCGATATGAGGAATGAATTGCTGTTCCAGACAGTGTGAAAGGTTGGTATAGAGGAGAAATTCCAGATGTGGGGCAAAGGCAAGGAAGGATGAAACTGTGTGCACTGTTTAGGGAAATGCCAGCATTTCATGGTGGGACCTAAAAGGTAATAGATAAAGATAAGAGATTAGGCTGGAGAAGTACCCAGAAGTCCAATCATAAAGGGTCTTGCTAGCATAATGGCCAATTTTCTGTTTGTTTTTTTTGCAGTACTGGCAGTTGAACCCAGGGCCTCATGTTTGCATGGTTTGCAAGTGCTAGACCACTGAGCTGCCACCTCCAGCCCATTTTTTTAACTTTTCGAGACAGGGTCTCACAAAATTATGCTGACTGCTTCTGATCTCGAACTTTCAATCCTCCTGGCTCCACCTCCCGAGGCGCTAGGATTACAGGCGTGTGCCACTGCACCCGGCCCATAATGGCCACTTTTGATTTATCCCATAGGTGAAGAATCCACAGAATTGCTTTAAACAGGAGAATAATATGGTCAGTGTTGTACCCCCAAAAGATAAATTTAGCAATAATGTATTTGAAGATATATTTAGAAGAGCAAGAGTAGATCAGGAAGACCAACTAGAAGTCTACAACACCATCCTGATGAGAGATACCAAGGGAGAGGTGGACAGATAGGAAGACATGGTGGGTGGGTGAAATTTGGCAACTGATTCAAAGTGAGATGTGAGCAGGAAAGAGGGTTTAGAAGGAGTCCCAGCTGTGCTTTAGGCTGTTGTTTGGACCATGGCACCATTAACTGGGATAGGGAGGGTTTTTTTTGTTTTTGTTTTTGTTTTCTTGTTGTCTTTTATTTTTTTGTCTTATTGGTACTGGGGATCGAACCCGGGGCTTCACTGAATAAGGAGATTTAGGAGGAAAAGAATACTCAGTATTAAGCCAGGTGCAGTGGCACATGCCTTTAATCCCAGTGACTGGGGAGGTGGAAGCAGGAGGACCACAAGTTTGAGACCGAAGCAGCCTGTGTAACTTAGTGAGACCCTGTCTCAAAAATAGAAAGTAAAAAAGCTCAGTGGTTGACTGCTTGCAAAAAGCATAGTGTGAGGCCCTGGGTTCAACTCCTCAGTGCTGCAAGAGAGAGGGTGGTGGAAGGGGAAGAAGGAGGACAAGGTAGAGGAGGAGGAGGACTCAGTATTAGCCAATGAAGGTTGAGCTATCTGTGTCACATCCAAAGGGAGACGACCAGCAGAAACTTGGACACACACCCTGGCACTCAGGGGAGACACACCGCCTGCAGAGACAGACCCTTAGATTTCTCAGGGCTCTGGGATGAATTCAGTGCTTGTTTATTCAAGTTCTTGCTACTCCATGGTGGTCCCAGAAATCTGGGTAGGAAGATCAAGATCCTGCTCCGAAAAGACGGAAGCGGACATACACCTGTGCCAGCGTCACAATGAGCACATGCACTGCACCAGAAAGTGTTCACATGGGCCAACCTCTTAAAGCAGAGGTTCAGAGAAAGAGGAGTGCAGGCAGGAAGGGTAGTGGGAGAGTTCTTGGACAGGGCAAGTGAAAAGTGACTGAAGATGCAGACAACACTGCGGGGGCTGGAGAGAAAATGGTATCCAGATTAGGCCCATATGGTATTGGGAATGCTGTTGGTGTTTGTTTGAGATAGAATCTCCCTATGGAGACCAGGCAGTCCTCAAACCCAGGATCCTCCCAACTTTACCTCCCCAGTGCTGGGACTGCAGGTAGGGGCACTGAGCCCAGCAGTAATGTGGGTGTAGAATGGTGCACTTGGTGTTGAGCAATGCAAGGGACTTGCCCAAGTGGTGAGCCGGCTCTCCACTGAGAGGCCTCCCCAGGGTGCATTTACTCTGGTCAACTCGCTGGGGTCCTAGAGCTGCTCCTTAGGCTCAGAACTTGATTTACTCCATTCGTTAATCATCACTATTATTGCTGGAGTGGGTGGCTCCATTTCTCAGGAGTGGCCTCAAGTCAACCAAGCTCCCCAAGGCTGATTATTTGCACATATGCACACACCTAGGCCTTGGCCTGCAGGGGAGTTATACTGGGCAGCTGCCTGGCTGGCTGGGGCCCATGCTGGGGATGGGCAACCTGCTAAGAAATTGTTCTGCTATCACAAACTAGCAAAGGTGATTGTCAGGGGATTTCAGAATTCTGCAGTATCAGAGCCTGAACCGTCACCTTCATGCTCAGGAGACACGGATGAACATTATAGTTGAGTTAACAGATGGCCCTTGTCCACTTTGCACTCCTTGGGTTCCTTTTTCCAACCTTCCAAGTCCCATTTCCTCTTTTATCCAGATTCTGAATTTGCTTCAGCTCCCTAGATTATAAGCACTTTTGTAGGGGTTGGGGGGAAGCTGGAGAGTGAACCCAGGACCTTGCAAATGTAAGTGCTAGACAAGTGATCCACCACTGGGCTGCACTCCCAGCCTGTTTTTATTTTGTTGTTGTTGTTGTTTTGAGCAGGATCTCACTAAATTACACAGACTGCCTCTGGCCTGAAACTTGCAATCCTGCCTCAGCCTCAGGAGTTGCTGGGATTACAGGCAACCACCACCATGCCCAGTTTATAAGCACCTTTGAATCCTGCTTCCCTGATGTCCTTCCCAGATTATGAGTGGAGTGTTGGGTACCCCAAAACTGGCAGCTGGCATTCTCATGACTCACCCTTTCCATTACATCCACTGTGTACAGGTTTTAGATAGATAGATAGATAGATAGATAGATAGATAGATAAGATAGATTTAGCCTGGTAAATCTCTGGTGACAACTTTCTGTCTTAAAGAGCCGACCACATCACTCTTTGTAAAGAAGAATCAGAGAGGTTAGACTTAGAGGGTAGGATTAGATTGAAAAGCCCTTGAAAATCCGGCTAAAGTATTTGTGCTTTGTCCTATGACTTCTAGGGAATCCCTAGAGGTGTGGATTTAGGACACAGGGACAGTGTGATGAAATCTGTGTTTGGAGCAAGTTAATCTCATCTGAGGATAAACTGCAGTACAGTCAAGAAGAGCCAAAGGCCAAGAGCCCAGTTAAGAAGCTGAAGTGATGGAGTTAGAAGAGCCAGGCAAGGCCAGGACGAAAGTGGGGACAAAGTTTAGAAAGGAAATGTCACATTTAAAAGACATTTTACAGAAAGAAGCCATAAGATTTGGTGTCTGATGAGTTCTAGCAGATCACAAAGAAGAACTCATTGTCACCATTTTTCTCTAGCTACATGATTTTTATAGGAAATGCTTCAAGTTTAGTTTATCCCCAGTACTGCAAAAACAGGAAAAGGACCTGGCATCCCACTCTCAAAACAATCAGCCATGGAAAACCCTATGAATAGAAGAGAAGTATTTCATTCTATTGTACATAGGGTCGGTATGAGTTGGACCCGAGTCAACGGCAGGAAACAACAGCAATTCTTGGTTTTAGGTGAATGTTTTGTGGTTTTTGTTATTTTGCAGTGCTAGGGATGGAACCCAATGCCTCCAGCATGCTAGACAAAGGCTCTACCACTGAGCTCCACCCCTAGCCCTAGGTGTATGTTTATAAGCATTATATACACACAAAACTTTATTGTTTCAATGTGAGGAGTAGTCCATCATAGTCTGCCAATTCCATCATGATTGTCTTCCAGCATTTAGTACAATGAGCAACTATTTTAAAATTTGAAGCCAGGCAGCGTGATACACCTGTAATCCCAGCACTCAGGAAACAGAGATAGGAGGATCACAAGTTCAAGGCCAGCCTGGGCTACATGGTAAGACCCTACCTCAAAACAAACAAACAAACAAACAAAGTCCAATCCAGCAGCTAGTCTTAGGAAAAATTTCTTCTTAGGAAGAAATATTCCTAATATAAACAATATGTTTTGAAGGATAAGAAATAGTCTTCAGAAAGAAATTCAAGATAGTAGAGGGGGTGCTTGGGGGGCATGGAGGGGGATTGATCTCCCAATAAGCATTTCTTTATTTGTTATTCAATTTATTTTTAACTGATACATAAAACCATAAAAATTATACATGTTAATAGGGTGCCATGTGATATTTCTTCATATGTATACATTGCATAATATTTAAATCAGGTTAAATAGGGCTGGGGGAGCAGCTCAGTGGTAGAGCACTTGCCTAGCATTCATGAGGACCTGGTTTGGATCCCCAGCACCATAAACAAACAAACAAAAAACTTTGTTTCTTTTTCTCTTTCTTTTCTTTTCTTTTTTTTTTTTTTTTTTTTTTTTTTTTTTTTTGTAGTATTGGGGAACTGAACCCAAGGCCTCACGTATACTTTGCAAGTGCTTTGCCATTAAGCTACACTCCAAGCCCCTTTTTTATTTTTTAAATTAAGACAGGGACTCACTAACTTATGCAGACTGCCTCTGGCTTTGAACCTGTGATCCTCCTGCCTCTGCCTCCCAAGTCACTGGGATTCCAGGCATGCAACACCACACTCAGTTTAACAAAACATTTTCTAAATCAGGTTAAACCTATCTGCCTCCTCAAACATTATCTCATTATAGTAAAAGCTTTCAAAATCCTTTCATCTAGCTTTTTGAAATGTACAGTACATTATTGTTGTCTATGGTTACCCTACTATACAATAGCACACAGAAATTCTTGTACCTAACCATAACTTAGTACTCATTGATCAAACCTTTCCCCATCGCTCCCTCCCCTCTACTCTTCCCAGCCTCTGATAACCACAATTTTGCTCTCAGCTTCTATGAGATCAACCTTTTAGACTGTACATGAATGATATCATACAGTACTTGTCTTTCTTTGTCTAGATTCTTTCACTTAACATAATGATCTGCAGTTTAATACATATTGCAAATGATAGGACTTCATTCTTTTTTATGGTCAGTATCCATTTATTAAGTGCTTACTCTATGCCTAATGTCTTGAGAGGTGCTATGGATGCTACAAAAGTTAAAGAACAGCTGCTTTACATGAGGAGCTTCAGATTTCCTTAGTAGTTAGATCTTACTCTATCTAAGAAATAATGCAAAGCAGCTGGGCACCGTGGCTCACACCTGTAATCTCAGTCACTTGGGAGACTGAGGCAGGAAGATCTCAAGTTCAAGGCCAGAGGCAACCTGTGTAACTTAGAGAAACCCTGTCTCTAAGTAAAGAATACAAAAGGATCTGGAGGTACAGTTCAGTGGTGGAGCACTCCCCTAACATAAGTGAAGTCCTGGCTTCAACCCCCAGTACTCTATTAAAAAAAAAAAAAAAAAACTAAAAAAAAAAGAAATAATGAGAAGCCACAAGCAACATAAAAGGGTACATGTTGGAGCTACTAAGCTGGTGTGTAAAGACTAGCGGTGGTTTCATACTGAGTGATGAGTCTTTGGAAGCCACAGCATAGAAAATGACAAGGTCAAGAAGATAAAACATAGCTTGAAAGGAGTAGGCAGACAGGGACTGGTAAGTTTAATAACAGATTCCAGAGGGATTTATCCTTTCATTTTCCCCCCAGAGTTTTATTCTTTGTGAAACACTTTTGTGTATATTAATCTCATTTTAGCCTTGACATAATCCAGCAAGGGAAGCAAGGTAGGGATCAAAAAGGGAGAAAGGATTTGAGAGAGATTTATGATGAAAGACTTTATGATCAATTAATCTTCTGGTGAAGGATGAGGGAAGAGCTGAGGTTGGCTGCTCTGACTCATTCATTTGTCTATTAAATCCCTCATACTACCAATACTTGTAGAGAGTCTATTAGGTGTCTGGTCTGTGTCCCAGTACTAAGCTTCCAGATTCCTGGTTGGGGCCCCCAACTAGATGATAGTGTTCTTCCCGAAGTCAAGAGATGATGGAAGAAGGGTACATGGTGCAGGTGATTGTTCAGGTTTTGGGTGGTTTGGTTTCCATCCTGTGGGATGCCAATGAAATTGATAAGTAAGCAGTTTTCTAAAAAAGTTTGGCTTTTTCAGGAAGAAAGCCTGAAACATGAAATAGACTATTATTACATTATAAGTGAAAGTTAAAAGTACAGGGGCTGGGAGTGTAACTCCGTGATAGAGCACTTCCCTAGCATGTGCAAAGCCCTGGGTTTGATCTCCAATATCCAAAAACAAAAACAGAAAACAGAGTACACAGACGACCTCAAGAGATCTTGGTTCCTATTGCGGGAAATGAAGACAATATCTACAACTGAGGATCATCTTAAATACAATTAATGTGAATGAGCCTTGACTACAGCACCGTATGATATACACTGGAAATATTATTACGGATATGTCAGCACTATACTATCTGCAGCTGGTCTCACCCATCAGTTTAACAAAGTCCTCAAAGACCAAACTTTTGTGGTAATATTCCTCCATTATCTCATTGTTGTCACATTCCCAGACAGAGGTCAATTATTAAACATGAATGGATCAGCCAGGTGTGGTGGCATACGCCTATAATCCCAGCTACTTGGAAGGCTGATGGAGGAAGACTGTGAGTTTGAGGACAGCCTGGGCAATTTAGCAAAGCTCTGTCTCAAAATTAAAAATTAAAAAAAGTTGGATGGCGCTGAAGGTGTAGCTCAGTGGTAGAGCACTTGCCTAGCATGTGCAAGGCCCTGGGGTCAATCCCCTATGCTGAAAAAAAATTATGAATGTGTCTTGATATCTGAGATTTGAATAGAAAATAAGATTAGTGTATTAATTAATAAATATATTTTAGCTATGAAAGGCATATCTGATCAGGAACTGGGGCAGGGAGATAATTATGCAAGGCAGAATGATTGCACTATAGCTGAGCTTGATTTCGGGAAGCACAACTCATGAACGATTAAGGATTAATATACAAATATATTTCCACATATTCTGACCATTGAAAAATGAAGGGGAGGGGAAATTTAGAGAAATTTAGAGAAAATTCAAGTTATGACTAGGAAACCCCCCTACCTGTCAAAATGAAAGACAGGGGAAAAGCCAGGATACTTTTAGAAAAATATTCAAAGCAAAATCAGATGAGACTACATTTAGCAGCACTGTTTTAAGGGAGGGCAAGGATAAAACAGGTGACAGAGGCCTTTTTAAAGTCTGCTTTTTTGTCATTTTTAACTCCATAAGAGTAGTGTAAAAATGACTTTCTTAGATTAATCTTTATTTTGGGTGTGCTATTACTCTAATTCCATGGATTAGAATCTGAATATTAAGGAACATATTTATACTCTGTTTTTAATTTTTTGCATGATATGGGTGCGATGGCTCAGAGCTGTGACCAGCCTCTCCACTAGATTTTTCTGGCTTGTACATTTTCTTTCTTTCTTTTTTTTTTAAACAGGATCTCGCCATGTAGCCCAGGATGGCCTCAAACTCCTGATCCTCCTGCCTCAGCCTTCCAAGGGCTGGGATTCCAGGCTGACTCTTGCAAATTGGTGATTGGGTACATAGGTATGTTGTCCTTTGTGTAAATAGCCACCCTCTCTCAGAAGTGAAACCTGGTACTAGAGATTTGCTTACTCTACTATCAGCAAAACAGGGTGTGATAGTCTCTTGAATTTTTAATTCTTGAGGCCTCAAAAATTCAAACAGCAGTGCCAGACTTCCTCAGACCACAGGGGTGGTGTGAAGAGTTAGTTGTATTTGTGTTTCTGCAGTGACAGAAAAAAAAGGAACCGGACACTTTATTCCCTTATTCAGTTATTCATTAAACATTTATTGAGGCCCTAAGATATGCTAGACCTTGTACTGATTGCTGGGGATACACGGATGAAGTAACAGCCCCGCTCCTAGGAATCCTCCAGGCTTTCAGGTGCCACCTCTGAATGCCTGTGGAGTGTCCTCTGCCCTGACCAGGGTTAGGAGGAGGGCCAGGTCTAACTTCACACAGCAGTGACACTGAAGCTGAGTCTCAAAGAATGAGCAGGAAGTGGTCAATAATTAGATTAGGATGAGATCCCAGGTGACCAGGAGAGCTCTCAGTAGGGGGCTTGAAGAATTCCCTTTACAGGGAGGGGTGATCCTCTCTGTAGTGAGTGGCAGAATTTGAGCTGTAGGGGTAGTCTGGCTCAGAAAGGCCTTTTAAGGAATTTGGAAGCCAGGTGTCCTGGCACATGCCTGTAATCCCAGCAAATCCAGAGGGAGGCTGAGGCAGAAGAATCACAGGTTTGAGGCCAGAGGCAGCCTGTATAGTTTAGCAAGACCCTGTCTCAATTTTAAAAAAATTAAAAAGGGGCTAGGGGAGCAGCTCAGTAGGAGAGCACTTGCAAAGTATGTATGAGGCTCTGGGTTCAGGCCCAGAGTACTGTTAAAAAAAAAAAAAAAAAAAAAGGGAGAGAGAGAGAGTGAGAGAGAGAGAGAATTTGAATTCTCACCTGAAATATGATGGGGACTCCCCTGAAGAGCAATGCAAAGGGTGCAAAAGAAATAAACCCCAGCCTCTGTCTCAAGTCCTCAGTCCAGCTGGGAAGGAATAGTCCACACACACTGCCCAGTGGCAGTGCACCCCAGACAGGAACACACAGGGATCCTGCAGCAGGGAGGAGCAGCTGACCATCAATAGGCAGCCGCTCACTAGGTTTCCCAATGGTGAGGCTCTGGTGATCACCCAAACTTAGCCAGGCAGAGAGCAGGGAGGGCAGGCCTGGAGGCCGAGGTGATGGCGGCGGTATGAACAGCCCATGCAAGGCTGAGAGAGGGGAACGCGCTGCTAGGAGAAAGAGGGACCGTCTTCCTGTGAGATTGGAGGGCAGATGTGACTATAGATTGGTGTACAGAGGGGCGTGGTGATAGATAAGCGTTTAGTAAGCATCTATTAAGAGCACAGATGCGCGCAAAATGATGTTGATGAGGCCCCGCATATAGGATGGTGGTGCCCTAGGATTATGACAAAGCTGCAAGATTCCTATTAGCTAGTATCTTTGCCGTCCCTTTTCTATGTTGAGCTATGTTTGGATACGCAAATCCTTACCCCCATGTCACAAGGGCCTACAGTACTCAGGACAGTAGCACTCGGCACAGGTTGGGACCCAGAAGCCTGGGTGTGTAGGAGGCTGCACCCTCTGGGTTGTGTAAGGACACCAGGACGTTTGCCCAACCACGACAACAGCAAAGCCACTTTTCTTAGCACACAGCCTGTTGCCGGCGGTGCATCCCCAGGATTCACTCGGGCGATTCCAGGAGCGCCTCCGACAGGCTCTGGAGAGAGCGTGCCCTGCAGTCTCGAAGCCAGAAACAAGGTCAGCAGATGTCACAGGTGTCCCCGCAGAACGCCCGCCGTGGCAATTCATTAGGACAATGATCAAAGCTGGGGAGGGGAAGTACCAGATTTGACGTTTCGCATTGGCTCCTGCAACCCGCAGCCCCAGCCGTGCTGGGCGAGTCCCCGAGAGGGCAAAGGCGAAGGCGGCCAGATGGCTCGGGGCCTCGTCCGCCTCCCACCCCTCCGCCCGGTACACAGGGGGCTCCTCTCTCCCTTTCTCAGCCCGTTTGATCTTTCTTCACGGCCGGTTTCTTTGAAATCTGCCTCCGCGAGGTCCTCAGCCTCCTCCCGGCGCGGAGGGAGGCAGGGAAGAGAAAGTTGGGATCGTAAAAGCGGTCTGACTGCGGAGACTGTCCTCACTGGGTGAGAGGTCACTTCAGAAAGTGCAGGAGGGAGGGGACACGAGAAAACGAGGCTGGAAAACGGGATGGCCCTGGGTGGATAACTGTTGAGGTTGGATGATGGGTAGGGGGGATTTCATTATACTATTCTCTGCTTATGCATGCATTTGCAATTATTTGTAATACAAAGTTGAAAAGCAAAATAGTTGATTTTGGGGGCTGGGAGCTTAGCTCCGTTTGGGGAGCTTTGTGGGGCCCTGAACACCGTCCCTAACACCACCAAACAATAAAAATAATACATACATACATACATACATACATACATACATACAATTTAAAAAATTTTTAAAGTTGGAAAAGCTGTTAACTTACACTAATACTTAATTATTTTTGGCTAATGTGATAAAATGGGAGAAGGACCTGACAATCCACTCCCAAGGCAATCCCGAAGCACTCAGCCATTGAAAATCCTATGAGGGTCGCTATGAGTCGGATACTGACTCGACGGCACCTAACAACAACAACAACAACAATGTGATAAAAATGTTATTTACCATTGTAAAAAACAAATAAAGCAAGAGTTGTTTTATACAAACATCATTGGCTTTGGTCTTTCCTTCTCTCTCTCACCTCCAGCTCCAGTCTTTGACCTGTGTTCCCCCGGATTTCCCCTTCCCAGCTTTGATCTGCGTTGCCCTACAACTTTATTCCCTCTGCTTGTGCATGCCTGGAGGAGGGACGCTGTCCTTTACCTGTTACTGACCGCCAAGGGTAACCCTCAGCGTAATGAAATTGCTATTTCAACCTAAGGAGTAGACTTTATCCAGGCCTCAGTTTTTCTGTCTACCCAGCTCTGACTTTGCTGTGATGGGGAATTCCTGGTGGTCCTACTTGTTTTTAAATTACCTCCTTGGGCATCTCTACATTAAATAATGCTTTTTTGTCTAGCTTTTTCGAAGGTTTCCATACATTTTGAAAAGAAATATCTAAAGCGCTGTTAGCCCTGGAAAGATGCTTAATAATAGTAAGTATGAAAAACATATTTTGGATATAAAAGATTATCTTGGGTTAAGACCACATTGTGATTAAGAAACTTACAAAGTAACTTATAAGTGAATAGATAAGACACCAAATGACAAGGACAGCAAATGTTTTGGGTGGACATTTGTCCCACACTGGCTGGAGGTACTTCACATCCATTAATGTCACTGAATTATCTTCTGGATATAACCCAGATAATTAATTAATTAATTAATTAATTAATTAACTTTTTTGCAGTTCTAGAGGTTGAACACAGGACCTCACACATGCTAGGCAAGTGCTCCAAAATTGAGCCACATCTCTAGTCCCTTTTCTATTTTTTATCTTGAGACAGGGTCTCATTGGGATGCACAGGCTGCCTCTGGCCTAGAAATTGCAATCCTCCTGCCTCAGCCTCCACAATTGCTGGGATTATAGGCATGTGCCACAGTACTCAGCTAAAATCCAGAATTTTATTTTTGGTTATTTTATTTTTGCAGTACCGAGGGATTGAACCCAAGACACTTCCACCACAGAGCTGTACCTCTAACCCCCTTTTTATATTTTATTCTGAGACAAGGTCTTGCTAAATTACACAGGCTATCTCTGGCCTCAAAGTCGTGATCCTCCTGCCTCAGTCTACCAAGTCACTGGGATTACAGGAGTGCACCCCCATGCTCAGCTGAAGCCAGTTATTTTAAAGGGGAGATAAGATTTTTCCTAATCTGATTTACCCACCCCTAACTTTTTTCTGAATATTTCCATCTTCCCAAAAGCTTTTCTTCACTCTCCTTCATAATGCCCATTTCTTAGTGGGCTCCAAAAGTGTCAATATTTGTGATACCTTTATGATCATCTTCTCTGCTACAAGTTCCTTGAGCTCAGACACAGTTTGGTGTACCTTTGCAGTACCTGTCCTTAGCAGCTAGGAGGTTCCCCCAAAAGCCTGGTGGGATCAATTGCCCTGAGGAATTGCAGCACCAAATGAAAACAGCTAATTGAAGCCAGGTGTGGTGGCATAGGGCTATAATCCCAGCACAGGGAGGTAGCAGAAGTAGGATTGTGAGTTCAAGGCCAAACTGGGCTACATAGTGAGACCCTGTCTCAAGAAACAAAAAACAAGCAAGCAAACAACAACAACAACAACAACAACAACAACAAACTAATTAAACAAACAAGCTGGCAACAGAAATGTTGCTTTCCTAATACACAAGGAACAGTCTCAGAAAGATATGGGATGGGATATAATAATGATTTATCATATTATTTATTTATTCATACATTTTTATCGTGTGCTTGTTAGGAATCACCACTATGCCCGTCACTTTGCTTATGTTGCCCTATTTACATTTAGCCTAACTTTTATCCATTTACTTTAACTCCCTCTCCTTCACTCCCCTCACATCTCATCAAATCAGTAGAGTCTGGACTTAGAAGAATGTCTGCCTGTATTTAAAGCCCAACTCGACTCTTTTTACTTTATTCCTTTAGTGGGCCATTTAACCTCTGTGCCTTAGTCTCCAGATCTGTAAAATGGATATGACCACAGTAAATACTTCATGGAATTGTTGGGAGGACTTGGGGTGACTATGTGTTAAGCATCCAAATTGTTAATAGAAGTTATAACAAGGAGAGAGCTAAGATGGGGAGGTGGGTCTTAAGGAGAGTGAGCTCAGTTATTTTATTCTATACATTTATGTACCTGAATGTTTTACAGTGGCTATGTATTGCTTGTACTATATTTTTGGTCTGTTTTGTTCACTGCTGTGATACTAACACCTAGATCAGTGCCTGTATACAGCAAACACTCAACAAATGTTTGTCAAATAAATAAGTAAATAATATTTTATTTTGGGGACTGGGGTTTAGCTCAGTTGGTAGAGTGCTGCTCTGTACTCTCTGAGGCCCTGAGTTCAATCCCCAGCACTGCAAAAATGAGAGAAGGACCCAGCAACCCACTCCCAAAACAATCAGCCATGGAGAACCCTATGAATAGCAGAGAAACACTGACATGCTGGGCATGGCACGCTGTTGGGGAGTGTTTCATTCTGTTGTACATAGACTGGCATGAGTCAGACCTGACTCAATGGCATCTAACAATCACAACATATTTTATTTCTTATGAATTACATTTTAAATGTAAAAAGAAAAAAAGTGATATACACGTAAACTGGGTGTGGTGGCACAAACTTGTAATCCCAGCACTTGGGAGGCTGAGGCAAGAGGATCCACATGAGTTCAAGGCCAGCCTGGTCTACAGAGTGAGTTTCAGGCCAGCCTGGGCTGCCCAGTTAGACCCTGTCTCAAAAAAACAAAAACAAACCAACAAATGATGTACACAATAATTTGATTGGTTTGCATATGGCTGACTCAAACCTTCTAATTTTAAAAATCTACTTTGAAGACAGAGTTATGAGAGTGATACTTTTCAGCAATTTGAGAACTATTCTTAGAATATTCTGAATGGGTTCTGGCTTTAAAAATCCAAGCTCTGAATTTGATTTTTGGCTGCAAAATTTGGCTATGAAAGGAATTTCCCCAGTATATCTTTTAATCAATCTGGTATAAAGCATGTACAATAATTTATTTTTTTATATATGAAAGTGAGATGTTGTAACTGAAGCAGTGTGTTAAACAGTGATTTGGTTTATACTGGATAATACAGTTAAATTACCTGGTGAACCTTTTCTTAGACATTAGTTGAAATAAACCCATTGGTAGTTTGCAATCCAGGTTAAAATCTGTATTTGAACATCTGCTTCCCTGATACCCTTGTTATAAGTCTATTAAGGCAAATACTTGTTGATACATACCTGAAATGCTTGAATAAGATCATCTATATTAGTGGTTGGGGCTGGGATTTAGCTCAGTTGGTAGAGCGCCGCTCTACAGTCTCTGAGGTCCCGAGTTCGATTCCCAGCACCGCAAAAATGGGAGAAGGGCCTGGCAATCCACTCCCAAGGCAATCCCGAAACAGTCAGCCATTGAAAACCCTATGAGGGTCGCTATAAGTCGGACTTGACTTGAGGCACCTAACAACAACAATATTAGTGGTTAAATCTAGTTACAAATCATGTGATGATTGTTTATAATAGGTGACATAGTACTGTGTTGGGTACTGAAATGAAAATTATTTATCTTTATTTAATACATTTGTAAATGCATAATAATTTCTTGATTTTAATCTTCCTTTTTTCTAAAACAAGGGTTCTTAAACCTTTTGGAGACCATGAACCCCTTAAGATCTGATGAAAGCAATGAACTTTGCCTTAGTAAAAGGCACATATTTGAGGATGGTTCCAACTCTCCGGTTAACTACTTTTGTCCTAAACCATTCAAATATTCAGAGATACCTAAAAATATCTTGGTATGCAAATTTCCATGTGCATATTGAACTTAAAGTAGGTAATTTGACCAAGACTCCTAGTTTTTATGTAGATGGTGGCGTCCTCACTTAACCAGTAGTTTTCAAGGTATCCAGTTCTTTTATTAGAATATTTTAGTCAATTTGCTTCTCCAGGTATGGGACTCCAGCAGCTGGCTCTAAGATGATAGGCAGACAGCCTTCAGATTCACTTTAACCAAACCCCTGTGCCTGGGTATAGAGTTTACTCATTTGTTCTGTAGTGCTGGGATGGAACCCAGGGCCGTGTTCATGCTAGGCAAGCACTTATCACTCAGCTAAATCCCCAGCCTTATTTTATTTTATTATTTTTTTTTTAATGAATTCAACAAATTTCTGAATTGTTCAGGTGAAGTCATTACATGACTATTTAAAAGTGACATAACTAACAGATTGACCTTTCTATGTTCCTTTTTGGCCTTAGGATCCTAAGAAGTCCAAGAGTAGCTACCATGGTTTTTGAAGAAGAGGGTTGTTGTTGTTGTTGTTAGGTGCCATCGAGTCGATATCCAACTCATAGTGATCCTACATACAATAGGCAAAACACTATTGTCAGTGCTTCTCTGCTATTCATAGGGTTTTCAATGGCAGATTGATTTTTGGGAGTGGGTTGCTGGGTCCATCTCCCAACTCTACAGCACCTGGTGTTGCCAGGCAGTCTCCCATCCAAGTACTAACCAGGCCCGGCCCTGCTTAGCTTCTGAGATCTGATAGGATCTGATGCCACAGGACTACAGCTGCAGGCAAAGAAAAGGGAGTCTACAATTAATGAAGGGTTATTCCTCCTACCTTGTGTTTCTGTGAGAACAAGAAAAGTTATTGTGGTTTCTGATGTGGTTTGGGGAATACTCATGTTAATGGAAAGATCAGTGTTGGGTCAGACTGCAAGGCTGCCTGAAAGGCAGTAATGCAAAGAGAAACTCAGTGTGAAACAAGAGAAAGGAGAAATGAGGAAGGCACCAGATTAAGGAAGACTGAGAGCTACAGTGTGAAAACTGATGATCAGGAGACTCTCTGCTGAAGAGCCAGCCAATCTGGGCATCAGAGATGCAGTGGGCTTGTTTCATTTGGTTATGATTAGTGGGAAAAGGAAGGTATTGGAGTGATTTCTGACCCTATCTTCAGAACAAATCATTTGTTGATTCCCTTTCCCAGATTTGTGGTATTTGGGGCAAGAATCATTGCAATTGCATCCTATTCCATGTTAGTCTACTTTCTGTTACTACAACAAATACCTGAGAAAAGGTATACTTATAAAGAGAAAAGGTTTATGCTGGTTTATGGTTTCAGGGTTGCAGCCCATGGCCAGTTGATTTCAGGCCTGTAGTGAGGCAGTATATCACTGCAGGGGCATGGAGAGGAGCCGAACTGCTCTACACATGGCCAGGAAAAGAAAGAGAGAGGAATAGAGCAGAATCCAACAGTCCCCTCCAGGACATGCCCCAGTGACCTGAAGACTCCCACTGGGCCCCACTTCTTAAAGGCTCCACTACCTCCCAATAACACCACCCTGGGAGCCAGCCTTTAACATATGGGCCTTTGTTGTTGTTGTTAAGTGGCCTCAAGTCAGGTCATAGCAACCCTCATAGGGTTTCATTGGCTGATTGTTTTGGGATTGCTTTGGGAGTGGATTGCCACCACCTTCTCCCATTTCTGCAGTGCTGGGGATCGAACCCAGATCCTCAGAGAGTACAAAGCAGTGCTCTACCATCTGAACTAAACCCCAGCCACATGGGCCTTTAGGGGACCCTTATGATCCAAACTATAGCATACTCTATAATTAGGACTGGCAGGAGTCAAGGGTGGAACTGTAAGGGGATCGAGTAAGTAATGAAGATTTTGCAGAAGGAAGCAAACCCAGAAATCCCTCCCAACCCCTCCCCAAGTACTTATGCCCTTCAGCCCCTGCCCCTGCAGCCAGATCCCAACAAGGTGAGGACAAGTATATGGGAGGATAACTTGCAAAAGAAGACCCTCAAATTTGTCCAACAAAAGTCCTCATTGACCTTAAGAGAAGATATTTTGACACATTTTCCATTTGAAGGAAAATAGATTAGGTGGTGGATCCAGAAATGGAATCAATACAGAATAATCATTCGTGGCACTCAGCTGTGAGCAGAAAGAAAGACAGGTAGACCTGAGTCATGGTATTGAGCAAACATGTCCTCCACATTGCTGATCCTGATTTTATTGAAGAGCCAAGAATAAAGAGCCAGCAGGGAGAGGTAGAGGATATATTTGAAAAGACCACTGAGGATGAAGATCTCTGTTCACAAATGAGTGAAGGGAAGGCTGAGGCAGAGAGGGAATGCCTTTACTGTGTACCAACATCAAATTTATGTTTGGTGGTGCTGGTGATCAACCTCAAGGCCTTGTGCATGTTGGCAAGTGCTCTACCACTGAGCTACATTCTCAGCCCTAATTTATTTATTCCTTCCTTCCTTCTTTCTTCCTCCCTTCCTTTCTCTTTCTCTTTCTTTCTTTCTTCTTTCTTTCTGTTTTTCTTGCTTGCTTTTTCTCTCTCTTTCCTTTCTTTCTTTTTCTTTCTTTTTCTTTCTTTCTCTTTCTTCTCTTCTCTCTTTCTCTCTCTCTTTCTTTCTTTCTTTATTTTTAGATAGGGTTTCACTATGTAGCTCCAGCTGGCCTGGAACTTGCTGTGAAGCCCAGGCTTGTCCTCAAACTTGGGGCAATCCTCCTGCCTCTGTCTCTTGTGTACTGGGATTACAGGCATGTGCCACCACACCCAACTTTCCCAGCCATAATTTCTAAGAACAGAATACAAGAGATATTATGTGTGAGCCTCTGGAAATGGTGAAAATGTAGAGAGTTTGCACGTGTGTGTTTGTGTGTGTATGCATGTGTGTGTGTTGCACGGGTGGGGGGCTTTGAGCAGATGTAAGGAATGTCTGTGGAGGAGTAAGTAGTGATTGCCTGAAGAAAAGAAAAGAAAAGAAAAGAAAAGGAAAGGAAGGAAGGAAAGAAAAAGTCCCAAAACATGTTCAACTGGGTCTATTCTCTTAAATGACTCGCAGTTTCAAGTAATATTTGCCTGGCAAAGCAATCCTTCTCCTTGCCCACTGAATATATTGTATTTTACTTTTGAAAATCTGACAAGGTGCCAGTATTCTCCTATAAAGAATCTTCTCCCCTTGGCAGCTACCCAGAGACAGGCCAGCTGGGGTCTGCACCCCAGGTCCATTCCCCTACACGTTACACATTGATGCTCAGCATCTGGGCTGCCAGGTACTTTTACATGTATACCTTTCCTGAATGTGTGTGTCCTAGGGCAACTGCCAGCCTCTCCTACTTCTAATCGCCAGCCACAGGGCCCCACAGCTATCAGGGATGGCGTTGACAGTGCAGGGAGGGGGCCATGTCAGACTGTGAGCCCAGGCAGATTGTTGGGGAGGCCGTTGTTTATTAGGGTCTGCACCATCCGTGGGAAACTGATAGGAGGCCTGCAGGGAGGAGGGAGGTGGTAATGGCCTGCACCTGCTATCAGAAGCAAGCTACGCTGAGTTCACAGGCCAAGTTGCTAAAGAAAAAACACTCTCTTCGGCTTTTCCCTCTCCCTTCATTTGGCCACCCCTCTGGGTGCCAAAAAAATTATTTTAAAACATATAAATGTAGGAATTGACTCTAAGTTAGTATACATCGGCACTGAAGCTAGGAATGACTGAAGGCTTGAGAAAACAATGCTGGCAACAAGCTAGAAGGTGTGTGACAGACGAGGCCAGAACCACTAGTTAATAGCCCATTGAAATAATCTAGGCAAGGGTGGGGGTGTAGCTCTAATGAGTTTGATACCCAGCACTCACGGGGGGGGCAGGCAAGAGACAATGAGGACCTAAACTGGGGTAGAACCTAAATGAGGCATTGGACATCATGAGTTAGAGATGACCCACTGTCCATTGGTAGATAAATGGGTAAACAAAATGTGGTATATACATGGAATGGATTATTATTCTACCATAAGAATGTGTGGAATTCTGACACATGCAACCACAGGGATGAGCCTTGAAAACATGCTGAGTGACATAAGCCAGTCATAAAAGGACAAATACTATGCAACCTCTCTTCTGAGGAATATATATGTGGTTGAATACCTACTCACATATGCCAACTACCTAGAGAAGTCAAATTCACAAGACAGAAAGTGGAATGGTGTTTGCCAGGCTGTTGGGGGAGGGAGGGTTTGAGAATTGGTTTTTTAATGGTTACAGAGTTTCAGTTTGGGATGATGACAAAGTCCTGGAGATGGATGGTGATGATAGTGGGACAACAATGTGAACATACTTAGTACAACTGAACTATGCACTTAAAAATGGCTCAGATGGTCAATTTCATGTGACATATTTTATCACAATAAAGTTATATTGTTCTGAATTAAAAGCAAGCAGAAGTAAAGCATTAGAGATGAACTCGAGAAAGAACTTAAAGGTTCAGTGTAGACTAAAGGTGATTGCCCAGCCATCTACCTTCACTGATGAGGTGGATGATGAAACCATTAGCCAAGAGAGACAAGACAGCTCAGGAGGAGAAGACAAGGAACTTGGTTTGAGAAATATGAAGTTTAAATGACTTGAAGACCATTCACCTGGAGATTCTTTAAGTGTCTTTAGTGAGTTGCATGCAATAAATTGCACTTATTCAAAGGATTGCCTGCAGCCGTACCCCTGTGACTTCTGATCCCATCAGATCTTGGAAGCTAAGCAGGGTCAGTCCTGGTTAGTACCTGGATGTATTAACCATCAGCCATTGAAAACCCTGTGAATAGCAGAAAGCACGACAATAGTGTTTCATCTGTTGGACATAGGGTCACTATGAGTTGACACTGACTCCACAACACCTAACAACAACAATTCAAAGGGTATGATTCAAAGAGCTTTCACAGATGCACAAATCTGAGTCCACCACAACCAAGTTTCAGAACATTTCTACCAGCCCCCAAATTTTCTTATCCCTTACCCTCATCCACCTCTGCCCCAGACAATGACTAATCCACTTACTGTCATTTAGAAATCAATTTCCATTTTCTAGCTTTCCATATAAATGGAGGCAAGCAATATGTAGCTTTTTGTGTCTGATTTACTACATTCAGCATAAGGATTTTGAGAACTGTATTAATTAATTTTGGATTACTGTTACAAAATACCAGACAGACAAATTTAAGGGAAGGAAGATTTATTTTGGCTTATGGTTTCAGAGGATTCAGTCCATCATGGTGGGGAAGGCATGCTGGAGCACCTCACATCATGGCAGAGAGGAAGCAGAGGGCAAAACAAGAAGCAGCCAGGGATAATATGCCCCTGAGGACCTGCTCCCGGTGACCTCCTTTCTTCAGCAAGGCCTCACCTCCTAAAGTTTCCAGGACCTCTCAAAATAAGGCCACCAGCATTCATATCATGAGCCTATGGAGGATATTTCATATTCAAATCATAACAAGAATTATCCATGTTGTTGAGTATCTATAGTTTATTCCTTTTTATTGCTGACTGATATCTCACTGTGTGGATATCCTACAATTTGCGGATAACCATTCATCTCTATTGTTGAGCATTTGGCTTGTTTCTAGTTTTGACTATTGCAAATAAAGCTACTACAAGCATTCCTATATGAGTCTTTGTGTGGCCATCTAACACATCTCTTGAATGGTAGGTATATGTTTAACTTTTAATGAAACTATCAGTTTTCTGAGGTGGTTGTACCATTTTACATTCACACCAGCAGTTGTCCCACATCTTCATCAATGCTTGGTATTGTCAATGTTTTGACTTTAGTCATCCTAATTGGTATGGGGGGCCGGGGTTTAGCTCAGTTGGTAGAGTGCCACACTGTACTCTCTGAGGACCTGGGTTCAATCCCCAGCACTGCAAAAATGGGAGCAGGATGTGGCAATCCACTACCAAAGCAATCCCAAGCAAACAACTATTGAAAATCCTATGAGGGTCGCTATGAGTCAGACCAGACTCAATGGCACCTAACAACAACAACAGCAATTGGTATGTGGTAGTGGCCAGCACCACAAAAATGGAAGAAGGACCTGGCAATCCACTCCCAAGGCAATCCCGAAACAGTCAGCCATTGAAAACCCTATGAGGGTCGCTATGAGTTGGATACCGACTCAACAGCACCTAACAACAACAACAACAAAGTGGCCAATTGGTGTTTTAGTTTGCATTCTTCTGATGACTACTGATGTTGAACATCTTTTCATGTCCTTCTCCATGTAACTTTTTTTGTAAAGTGTCTGTTCAAACATTTTGCCCATTTAAAAAATTGCATTGTCTGTCTTCTTCTTGAGTTATAATATTCCTTTATATTTTGCTGACACCAGCCTTTATCAGATGCACAAAAATGAAAAAAGAAAGTTGATTTTTGTATATTAAGATTTCCTCTCTGTTTAACTCTAGGAGTTTTCTAGTTTTAGGTTTTACATTTAGGTCTATCATTCATTCTGCCTTTTTATGTTTTGTTTTGTTTTGTTTTGTGTTTTGTTGTTTTGTGTTTTGGGGGTTTTGCTGTGTATCTCAGGCTGGCCTAGAACTCACCATGTAGCCCAGGCTGTCCTTGAACTCATTGTCCTCCTGCCTCGGCCTCCCAAGTGTTGGGATCATAGCAGGGTTTGTGCCACCATCCCTACTCATTCTGATAATTTTTGGATCCAGTGTGAAGTAGGATCAATATTAACTTTTTTCCATATGACTATCCTGTTTTAGCGCAATCTGTTGAAAAGACTTTCTTTTCCCTGTTAAATTGCTTTACCACTTTTATTGGAAATCAATTGACCATGTATGCATGGGACTATTTCTACAGTCTCTATTCTGTTCCAAGTGGAGATAACTAGTGCAATGTTTGAAATAGAGAATTATAGCCACTTTTCTGCTAAATATCAGCCATGTGCCTTTGCCAAGTACAGAAGGAGGAGCACCTGTTGAGGTTGGGATTTAGGTTGGGTTGTAGAGCACTTTCCTTACAAGTTCAAGGACCTGGGTTCGGCCCTCAGCACTGTAGGCCAGAGGAGAGGAAATCACCTGTCTTAGGTCAAGCCTACCTACCATCATCAAGTTTGTTCATCAGTTTTAAAATTCTTAATCAAAATACCTATCTCTTATTGGCTAAATTAGAGTCGATACCTACAGTTACAAAGCAAAGGAAAATATGAAACTCTGGGTTCAGATTTGGTTAAATGCATAATGGCAAAAGGTATTTGGGGGTACCTAATATTTTGCAATTCTAAAATTATTTGTGCAGAAAAATTTGCAGGTCAAAGGACTGGAAATACTTGGAAGACAACTTAAAGATGTGGGGACTTTCCCTTTTGAATTTATTTAATTAAATTCATTCATTCATTCATTCATTCATTCATTTTTTGAGACAGGGTTTCACTGTGTAGCCCAAGCTGGCCTCAACCTCATGATTCTCTTGCCTCAGCCTCCAAAGTGCTGGGATTACAGTAGTGTGCCACCATACCTGGCTAATCTGGGGACTTTCTCTGCAAAGACAATCAGGAATCATGAAGTCAGCAAACTACCTAGCTTTCTTCTTTCCTGTTCTTGAACCAAAAGCCATCTTCTATGGCATGAGGCACTGGCTGTGCTTTCTCTGGCACTGGCTCAGGTGTGTGGGTCTTTCTTTCCCTATGGAGTCCAAGAGAAGGCAACGCTTTCCAAAAACTAATCCAATCACTACCTGAGAATCGCAGCCTTCCCACCCTCTACTGGGTCAAGAAATCTTCTTGTTGCTATAAAGTTTCTCTCTCTTATCCCCTCCAACCCAAAGCGGGAAATTTTTCTAAAAAATTTTTTTTATCATAAATAGGAATTTGATGTAAATATGAGACAATCTTGAAGACATAAGAGTAGAAGAGAATAAATAAGGAATTCAATGTAAAGGATCATCAAAAAGGTTAGAGGAATTCGTTGAAGACCATATAACCTAGTGGATCCAGGGAGTCTGTATCTGATTGAGGTGCATAGCTTGAAAATCTTGACCTTTATTCTTGATTTTTGTTTGTTATATTTTTCTTTTTAGTGTTGGGGATTAAACTCAAGGCCTTACATATATGAGACAGAGTGGTCCACCATTCTGCTATTCCTGAGCCCCTCTTATGTTAGTGAGAGTTGCACATGCTTTTAGGACAAATACATAGCAACTGCTTAACTATGCTTACTTAAAACAAGTAAGTGAAAAAACATATATCTAGAGAAATCCTTTGCCACTTACACGTGCAATGTCTTTTTGTTGTCCTACGTTTGTTTGCTGAACCAAGGTCTCACTATGTAGCCCACACTGGCCTTGAACTCTCAACCTTCCTGCCTCAGCCTTCTGAGTCTCTGGGGTTTATTGGTATGTGCCATCACACCAAGGTACTGGGGCATACACCTGTAATCCCCAGCATCTCAGTAGTCTGAAGCAGGAGGATTGTGAGTTTGAGGCCAGAGGCAGCCTACGTAACTTAGGGAGACCTTGTCTTAAGATAAAAAATTGGAAAAGGCGGGGCTAGGGTGCAGATCAGTGGTGGAGCACTTGCCTAGCATGTGTGAAGCCCTGGGTTCAGCCCCCTAGTATCACCAAAAACAGATGGGACACGGTTCTAATGGGAGGATCGGGAAATAGAAGGGACAAGATAGCCAGGAACTGGAGCTGGGGAGCAGAAGGGTAGAGATGGATGCAGATGGGTGTGAGGCATGCGCATGTGTGCTTTGGGGAGAGATCTGTTATCTTTCCTCCCACCGCCTAGCAGGATGAGGAAGTGGGTCTTCTCACGTGTCTGCAGCCTCTGTGCCTGACAGTCTAACTCCTTAGAGGCCAGTGCCCCAGCCTGAGCACTGCATCCAGCCAGTTCCGCCCTCAGCACTTTGTCTTGGTGTCTTCTCTGCAAGGGGTGCTGTTCAGCCTCTGACAGAGAGTGGAGCACAAGGGCTGGCTTGTGTTGGACACCCCTCTCTAAGTGGGGACCAAATGGGACACTGCTCACACATGCTTTCCTCAGGAAGGGGCTGTGACTCCTTTGTATTCATGCAGAGGGTTACAGAAAAAATAAGTATCTGAACTGAATTTTGACTTGATTTCTACCAACTGATACATAAACTCTGGGTAACTTGATCTCTAAGGTATACAGCATATATTTATGTCTTTAGTGTAAGAAAGAAACAAAGAAAATTACTTTTTCCCCTTTCATTTCCTCCTTTTCTTTCAAAAGGCTGCTATATCTATTTTATTTTATAATCTAAAAGAGGTTGCATCACATTTGGTATTCAACCAAAGGGAAGTGGAAACAGTTATTAAAAAATAAAAACAATATTGATTGCTTGGAAAATAACAAGAACAAACTCTTAAGAATAGGAAAACACCAGCTACTATGGCAGGGAGAAGGTATTTTGCCAAATTTAGAACTCACTTGGAAATCACAAGTTCTAAGTTTAGAACTGAACTAAAAAACTCAAGCTCACATTGCACTTGGCATTGGTTTTTTAAAAAATCTGAGCTACTAATTAAAGGGAAAAAATTAGACTCTTAGTAGCTCTAGAGCCATGAATTATTTTCAAACAAATTCTTTATTGGCTCATTGGAGGGACCTGCACTTAGTCAGAAAAGAAACATTTTTTTCTAATTAAACTTCCCTTACAAAACAATGATTTTAAACCGAGGGGAAAAACATTTTGCCAAAGTCTTTAAAGAGTTACAGCATTGTTCCATAACCTTCTTTAGACCCAACCAAATATACCAGGTTGATGGCACAAATTTATATGCCAAACTTTATATATCAAATGTTTTATATACCAAATGGTGTCCAACATAGATTGTTATATGGGAAACTTTAAATAATAATATGTTGTTGTTGTAAGGTGCTATCCAGTTGGGTTTGACACATAGCAACTCTCATAGGGTTTTCAATGGCTGATTGTTTCAGGAGTGCCTTGCCAGGTCCTTCTCCCATTTTTGTGGCACTGGTGATTGAACTCAGGGCCTCAGAGAGTGCAGAGCAGTACTCTAACAACTGAGCTAAACCTGAGCCCCTTAAATAATATGTTGCTGTTGTTGTTAGGTGCCATTGAGTAGTGCCTAACTCATAGTGACCCTTGTAGGCTTTCCAATAAGGGTCACTATGAGTTGGGCTGATTGTTTCAGGATTGCCGTGGGAGTGCATTGCCACGTCCTTTTCCCATTTTTGCAGTGCTTGGAATTGAACTCGGGACCTCAGAGACTGCAGAGCAGCACTCTACCAACTGAGCTAAATCCCAGCCCTTAAATAATATAAAAGCAATAAAATGTGAAACTTGCTCTAAACAAAACCGAAATGCTTATCAGCATTATTTTTTATAATTTAGATGCAAAAATAGTTATTAAAATATTATTAAGAAATGGATCAGAATTGCTACTATGGTGATACTACAAAAAAAATTTATAACCAGAAGATCCAAAGTAGTAAATCACGAATGAGCAATGAATAGAAAGTGCTTGAAATGCATCCCTTGACTTGATGTAATTTTAGGCAGTTATCAACTTTTGCAATTATGGAAAACTTTTTGTTGTTTTGTTTTCTTATTCTGAGATAGATCTCACTATGTAGCCCAGGCTGGCCTGGAACTTGAAATCCTCCTGCCTCAGACTCTGAGTGCGGTGATTATAATCATGTGCCAACACAGTTGTATCCAATTATGGAAAACTTAATGACATCTTTTTATGTTATCCTCCACATACCTAACCCAGGTATACATATATCTATGTATGTACATACACATATAGGTATAATAATAACTTAAGAAGAGGATACGTTAAAAAAAAAACACAGGTTGAAGAGTCAGTGCAAATATTCTCTATAGCAAGTATTCAGAAACACAGATGTTGAGAGGAGGAATCATTTTTCTTTTCTTTTTCTTTCATTCTTTTCTTCTCTCTTTTTAAATTTTTATTGTTGTGTTTGTTTGTTTGTTTATTTGCCTTAGAGTCCAACTACAGTTTTTAGTAACTTTAGGGTACAGGCTTGTGGCACATGGTGGATTTGACACTTTTCCTCCTGAAAGATCATTAACTCAAGAGTTCCAAAACACTTATGAAAGGATATAAAGTGAATCCCTGATTTAAATGACATTTTAACAAGAAGATGTAGTTACACTAATGCAAGAGAGTAAAAATTTAAAGTTGTTGAAGTAAAAAATATTCCAGATGAGAACTCAGGAGGACGAGTCAGGATTGTGAAATTGAGTCCAGCCTAGGCTATATAGCCAGACCCTGTCTCAGAAAGAAAGAAAGAAAGAAAGAAAGAAAGAAAGAAAGAAAGAAAGAGAGAGAGAGAGAGTGGGGGAGAGGGAGGGAGAGAGGAAGAGAGGAAGGAAGGAAGGAAGGAAGGAAGGAAGGGAGGGAGGGAGGGAGGGAGGGAGGGAGGAAAAAAGACTGGCAGAGGGCTTTTGTTTACTCCTTCCTACCACAAACATCTGGAATCTGATTCCTCTCCTGCCCATCTATAGCAGCTGATACGTGAGTAACCACTTGCCAATCCCCAGCTCTAGCAGTTCCGCCCGGGCAAATAGGCAACCCCTTCCTCTGCTGTCTGGTCTTCCCCTTAGCAGCTTCTAACTGTAGGAGGCCTCCAGCACCAGGAGCTGCCTGGCTGGTCCTGTCTGACAGGTTCCCCTGCTGGTTTTTTCTCTTGCTTCAGCAGGGAGAATACTTAGGATATTTCCCACTCCCAGCCTTCTTCTTGGGTACTAAGCATTCTGCCTGCCTTAAGTGGGAGGGTTTTCTGGGATGGAAGCCCTCCCAGCAACCACACCACTTCCTCAGGCAGCTGCTGCCCTCCTCACCCAGCAAGTGTCCAAGAATTCCATTGCCCTCAGCATTCCTAGAGAGACTGGAGTTGGCTTAGACAGCCAACCTAGAAGGGAATGCAGCGAGTTGACCAGCCTATGCACTGCTCCTGTGGCCTATGGGTCAGTGAGTTCCAAGGAGTAGATGCTCAGTGTAAGAACCCCAAGTAGGTTTGGACCAGCAGGGCCTCAGGCCAGCCTCCTGCCTCAGACCGTGGTACAAAGGGCTGTTTTAAGATAGAACATTGCTCTACCTTGTCAGCCTCAAACTTGTAGGGTAGACCCACACAATGGCCTGTCTTAACAATACAGTGTTTATCTAACCTTGAATCCAACTTCTCTGTTTTGGGCCTCTATCATCCTTATCGGGTTTTAATATAAAATAATCTAATGGAAAGACCATTAACAGTCAAGACTCATGGGTTCAAGTGCTTTAGCACTACCATAAGCTGATGTATGTTCTGGGCAAGGCATTTACCTGAAACAGGGGAATGCAGGACTTGATTATAGCTGTGTTAAAAAGTTCCAAGATCTTTAAACAACTGCTTCATAGTATGTTGTTGTTGTTAGGTGCCATCGAGTTTGTGTCCGACTCATAGCAACCCTACATACAAGCGAAAGAGTTTGTCAGTGCTTCACTACTATTCATAGGGTTTTCAGGATTGATTTTTGGGAGCAGATTGCCCGGTCCTTCTCCCAATCCTACAGTATCTGGTGTTCCCAGGCAGTCTCCCATTCAACTACTAACTAGGCCCGACACTGTTTAGCTTCTGAGATCTGATGGGATCAGTCACCACAGTGTTATGGCTACAGGCATGCTTCATAGTATGGTAAAGAGTAAATAGCATTTAAAAATATTAGGGGTGGAGGTGTACCTCAGTGGTAGAGCACTTGCCTAGCATGCACAGGGCTCTGGGTTCAATCTTTAGAACAGCAAAAAGGAAAGGGAGGGGGGAAATGGGTGTTATAAAATGGCATTTTCTTCATAATTGTCCCTTAGTTACTTTGGTCAAACTGTAAGGAATTTTGCTATTGCTAGGCTTCTAGGTTCACCCTACCTGTGCTTTTCATAACTCACTTATCACCCTCCCCTCTTTTTCTTCAACTTGGCTGATTGCAGATTGCTGTCTTTTTTCCTTTCAGAATCTGCCTTTACTTAGAAAGTCTCTGAGTGCTCTGGACATTGTTGTTGTTCCCATGTCTAAGGAGACTCTGGCTCTGAGGGAAGGGGTATATACTCAAAGCAGGACAGTGGAGCTTCTTGTTTGTCTCCTGCTGATGCCCCACAGTCTGATGACTCAGAGATGGCAGATGCACCCTGAGTTGCTGCCTTTGGGGGGAGCACCCAATGTTTCCCCATGCCCCTCCTCTGTTGTAAGTGGAAGTTTGGACTCCCTTGTCTTATAAGTGTATTTGAAATATTTTCCCCCAAATACCTTACTTTTTGCCACATGATTATTTATGTCTCATTTTTTTTGCACACAGATTCAACCCAGAGCCTTGGACATGCTAGATGAGCGCTCTACCACTGAGCTATACCTCAGCTCCAACACTGACACAGCTTTGAGAGATCCTTTGCCTGTCTATCCCCTTGGCTCTTTGTCTCCTGGTAGAAGAGTGATCCACAGAACTGAGTTTTGCACTGTGCATTTCTATTTCTGTTGGGTTTTTGTTGTTTATTTGTTTTTGTTTTTGTTTTTTGTTTTTGTTTTTGTTTTTGTTTTGCAGTAGTGGAGAATTGAAGCCAGGGCTTCACACATGCTTTTTCTGCAAGCACTCAACCACCAAGCCACACTCCCAGCCCATTTTTTAGTTTGCATTTTTGAGACAGGGTCTTGCTAAGTTACACAGGCTGCTTCTGGCCTAAAACTTGTGATCCTTCTGCCTCAGCCTCCTGAGTTGCTGGGATTAAAGATGTATGCCACCATACCTGGCTTGTGGGATTTTGTTGATGTTGTTGTTGTATGTTTGTTTAAACATGATAAAAACCAAATAGGGCTGGGAGCATAACCCGGTGGTAGAGTGCTTGCCCAGCATGCTTCAGGCTCTGGGTTGGATCCTTACCACTGAAAGCAAACAAATAAACAAAAACACAAATAATTTAACAAACTCTTATACTCTGCCAGGTCCCTGGGAGAGAGGAACATTTGGTAGAAGAGGGAGGATGAAGAATATGCTGAAGGTCTGCGTAAGTGATGGGAAGCTTAGTATCCTGCTTCACTTGGTTTTCTGTCTGTTTTTGTTTTTTATTAACATGTAACAATTGCATATATTTATGAGGTACAGTGTGGTATTTCAACACAAGCACAGAACATATATTGATCAAGTAGCAGGTTATATAGTAGCAGGGCGCAAAGCCAGGATTAGATTCACATCTCTTCATTACTTTCCCCATTTTATCATATTTAAACATTTACTCACGGATCAAATAGCTCCTGTAGACCGGGTGGAGGCTGCTCTGGGGGGACCGACAAACTGGAAGGCCATGCTCACCAGGCAGTTGCAGGCCTGGAGACAATGCCAAGGAGGATGGGGCTGGGGTGCTGGGGGCCCGGGGGGGAGCACCGCCCCCAGGGCCATCTCTGAGGGGACAGACAGAGGAGCCTTCTCTGAGCTGGAGGACAGAAAGAATGGAAGAGCAAGACATGTCCCAGGACCTCCCATCAGAAGGCGGGATCTTGGAGCATGGGGTGGAAGAGAAGCAGAGGTCTGACCATGCAGTGTCTTGGAGGCTCTGCTAAGGAGCTTGAACAGGCTCCTGAGGGTAATGGAGGTTCATGCAGAGGTTTTAAAAGTAAGGAAGTATCATGATCATCGTGTCATATTAAATGTAAAAAAGTCACATGGAGTTTTCTAAGGCCCGGGGATATTAGATAATTAGAAACCAGTTGAGGAGACAAAGCATGAGACGCTGCCCTCAGAAATGGAGAGATGTGACACAGGTGACCAATAAAACATTAAAGAGGTAGAACCCTCAGACTCCCTGATCTGCTGACTGAGAGGAGTCAGGGACAGGGAGAAATCCATGACATTCCAGTTTCTGGGTCAAGCATCTGGGCAGATGGGCACCAGAGAAGGCTGGAATGGTGAGCGCAAAGGTAAGCCAAGGCCGGATTCTTGAGGCCACCTGAAAGCGGTGCCCATTTTTCAGGTCCTGGAGGACTCAATGCCGAGGGATGCTGCTCAGAGCATCCTGGCCTTACTTGGCACCCTGGCGTGTGGGTAAGGGGTACCGGGATGCTACTACCTGGCTGTGTGCTCTGACCTGTCATCCTACCATCATGACAGCTTCTCCCAAGTCATTGGTAGAGAACATCTTTTTCACTTCCTATAGCGACCCTTGGAGGAGACGGCACTGAGCTATTTTGCTACCACTATCATTTGGCTTCCTTTAGAGCACATCTTTTTGCTATTGTTGGTTTTCATGCCAATACCGAGAATAGTAAGGAGCCATATACACAAGATGTCTAGGAAAGGTCATGGGTTTTGCAGCTAGATGGACTGGAAATTGGACCACTCATGGTAAGTTTAGGCAACCATTATCTCCTCATCTGTAAAATAAGGAAAATAACACCCGCTCACAGATTCATCATGAGGATTCCGATGAGGTAAAGCATTGATGATGCCTTGTTATATGTAGGTGTTAGGTGCCATCGAGTCCAGTCCAACTTATAGCGATCCTTTGTACAACAGAACAAAACACTCTCCCACACTGTGCCATGCCCTGCACTATTGTCAGTTCTTCTCTGCTATTTCATAGGGTTTTCAACGGCAGATTGTTTCGGGAGTGGATTGCCAGGTCCTTTCACTAGCCTGCGACACCTGGTATTCTCAGGGGATCTCCCATCCAAGGACCAACCAGGTCAACCCTGCTTAGTTTCCAAGATCAGGTGGGATCAGATGCAAGGCTGCTGTGGCTGCAGATTACATACATATACGTATATATGTATATACGTATATATACATATATATATATGGGACAGAAGAGATGAAGGGGAATGGATCCAAATTAAATTTGGGATTTTAGGATTTTTGTTGTTGTTGTTTTCTTTGTTTTATGAGATAGGGACTCATTATGCAGCCCAGGCTGGCTTTGAACTTGCAACCCTCTTGCCTCCACCTACATGGAATGTTTTTAAGTAAGAGAAAATTTTTCCTGAAAGAGCATCTTCGAATATCTGGCATCAGCTTTTTCAGATGTAAAACTGCGTGACAATAAGAGGTGGCTGTGGTGGCACACTGAAGACTGCAGGAAGCGGCACTGAGCTGGTACTTCAGGCTAACGAGTAGGACAGTGGCTTCTGCACCTTCCCAAAGCAAATCCTTTGCCCTCAACACCAGCCTGGCATGGTGGGTCTGAATGGAGGCTGCTTGGCAGAGGGGACTTTCCCTGGAGGGGTCATCTTTTTGTCCAGGTAGTAGGTGGGATAACTGCTCCACCAGTGCATCCTCTGTCCTAGAGTCTGACAGTTCTCAGCCTTGGTGAGATTGGCATCTTGGTTTAGAAAAATGCCAGTTCTCTGCTTTGGGTCCCCTGCTAATCCCTCAGCTTTTGAGACACACATGTAAATTCTGTCTTATTTCTCCTAGATATAGATAGTATCTAACTCTTCTATATGTTGTTGTTGTTGTTAGGTGCTGTCAAGTCATGTCCGACTCATAGCAACCCTCATGAGGTTTTCAATGGCTGATTGTTTCAGGATAGCCTGGGGAGTGGATTGCCATGACCTTCTCCCATTTCTGAGGTGCCAGAAATCGAACTCAGGACCTCAGAGACTGCAGAGCAGTGCTCTACCAACTGTGCTAACTCCCAGCCCAACTCTTCTATATAGGGCTTGCAAACATCCTCAGGCCACCTTTCTTAGATGTTGCATAAATCAAGGAACATTTTTGAGTGGGACACTCTTTGGCACAATGGCTCTGATTCTGCAGCTTTCCCCTTCCCCTTCTTGGCATTATTTTGTTGCTTTAGCAGTTCTTCATTGGTGTCCTTTTACTCCATCAAAAGATGGAGCTGGATGTGGTGGCACACATAATGCCATAATGCCAGCACTCGGAGGCTGAGGGAGAAGGATTGCAAGTTTGAGGCCAGCCTGAGATATATTGCAAGACCCTGTCTCAATCCTCTCCTAACAACAACAACAAAAAATTGTTTTGGAAGTTGAAGTCTAATCATTAAAGAATGCATAGTGACATACAATTTTTTTTTGAGTCTTCCAATTTTCATTAATAAACATCTACATTGGAGAAGGGCCTGGCAATCCACTCCCAAGGCAATCCCGAAGCACTCAGCCATTGAAAACCGTATGAGGGTCGCTATGAGTCGGACACGACTTGACGGCACCTAACAACAACAACAACATTGTCTTAAAGACAACTTGTTACCATATAATACTTAGGTTAGGACATACTTTCTATCTGCAAGGCGTTTAAATTTATATTTTTTCTTTTTTCTGTTTTTCTTTTTTCTTTTCTTTCTTTTTCTCCGGACAAGGTCTTGCTATGTAGCCCAGGCTGGCTTTGATCTCAGGAGTCTTCTGCCCCAGCCTCCCCATTGCTGGGATTATGGGCCTGTGCCACCAGGCCCAGCCTAACATTTGTTTCTTAATAAACTTGAAAGAAAAAAAAAAAAAAAAACAAGAGAAAAAAGATTTAAGAGATTAGTATTACATTTCTTCTAAAAAGATAGCCAGGGAACCATAGAGATAGCCTCACAAAAATCCATTCTTCTACTTGAGATGAGATTATTGATTTTCTTAGTTACTATTTTTCCCTGAAGTGTTGAAATAAGTGCCTTTTGATGCTCCGACTTGAGAAAAACTTGTTCCCCAAAGCCACTTGGCTCCTATAAATCCCAAGAACTAGGTGCTCTGGGCACAGCGTCTACAAAGCAGGAACCATTGTGGGGAGAGAAAGTCTGGGAGGGTGGGTAAAGAAGGAGGGGGCCGGGAAAAGAGGGGAAAGGGACAGCGTGAGGACCCACAGCCACGGATGAGAGCCATCGGGATGCGGGGGAGCCAGTCTTTACTGGGGCTTTGTAAGTGACCTTGCTCTTCCTGAGTTCTACAGGCTCCAACCCCAGAGTCCACGTCTTCTGCCACTGCTCCTATTAGATCTGGGATAGTTCCATGCAAACCTAAACCAGTCTTGTACAATTCTAAAAGCTAGTCTGAGTTCCTTGGATTCAAGAGGCATACGTTTTGGTGTCAAAGTGAGTATTCTGCACAAGACAGGCAATATGCTTGGGGGGAGTTTATGAACTGGCAGTATGTAGAAAATCATATGTTTTAACCTCAGAAAGCCTTTTGGTTGCAGCAACTATGCCACCGTAGTGTTGCAGGGCATGATGGCACACACCTGTAATCTCTGCACGTGGGAGGCTGAGGCAGGAGGATCTCGAGTTCCAGGCTACTCTGAGCTACATGATGAGACCCTATCTCATAAAAACAAGGGCTGAGGAGGTAGCTCAGTGTTAGGTCACTCGCATAACACTGTGCAAAGAATTGGATTCAATCCACAAAAGAAAAGAAACCTAGTATTATTGTTTGGGCTATAAAGATCATAAGTAAGCCAGTTAAGGTGGCACAGTCCTGTAATCACAGCACTTTGGAGGCTGAAACAGGAGAAGCAGGAGTTGGAGGCCAGCCTAGGTTACATAGCTAGTTCCAGACTAGCCAGGGCTACATAGTGAGATGCTGTCTCAAAAATTAAAAGTTAATTTAAAATATTTATTTGTTTTTAATTAATTAATTTTTTACAGTACTTTGAAAGAACTTTACCACTAGGTTGCACCCAGCCATTTTTAACATATCTTTTTATTTTGATTCAGGTTCTCTCTAAATTTGTGTAAT